>VUQH01016300.1:0-10859 GCA_015106775.1 Etroplus canarensis | reverse complement strand
GCACTTCTCTCTCAGAGCGCAGGTCTACTTGTGGTTCCTAAAGTATTGAAAAGTAGAATGGGAGGCCGAGCCTTCAGCTATCAGGCCCCTCTCCTGTGGAACCAGCTCCCAGTTTTGTATTCGGAAAGCAGACACCCTCTCTACTTTAGACTTAAAACTTTCCTTTTTGATATGCTGCAATAGGTTTAGGCTGCTGGGGGGCCTCTTATGCTGGGCATTTCCGCTCTATCCACCTCTTTTCACTCCCCATGCATTTATTAGTTACTGCTGCATGCCATTAAATGTTGTTTTCTCTCTCCCATAGTGTGTGCCTCTCTTCGCTCTCCTTTCTGTCTTCTCTGTTCCCTCACCCCCAACCTGTCGAGGCAGATGGCTGCCCCTCCCTGAGCCTGGTTCTGCCGGAGGTTTCTTCCTGTTAAAAGGGAGTTCTTCCTTCCCACCGTTGCCAAGCGCTTGCTCATAGGGGATCATCGGATTGTTGGGGTTTTCCTTTTAACACTGTTTTATCTTTACCCTACAGTGTGGAGCGCCTCAAGGCGACTTTTGTTGTGAATTGGCGCTATATAAATAAAACTGAATTGAATTGAATTGAACTTTCTCTTTTCTCTCTTCTGTTGGCTTTCCCTGTGTAGATGCCACATCCTATTCATTAAAAATTATTTATACTCCTCCAGTTACAACTTTCATCATATCCTGTGCATTGTTGATGTTAGGGGGGAAAACCCAAACTAACAATGGCACCTAGCTTCTTTTGTGTCCCTCAATATCCCCACTGTTCCAGCAATTCAGGCTCAGAGACTTTAACGACAACAATAGCTGCAGTTTAGGTTACACTCTGAAGGGTGGGCTTGATATCGGGCTAACCAGCTACTACCTTTTCCCTCCCTCACGAGCAGGGAATAACGGAGTTTTTTGTCTTTCTGACTTTTGCAGCCTCAAACACAGTTCACCGTTGCGAGCGAAATCATGGCCGAGCACGCTGCTGTTCGCTTGAAGCCTCAGCTTGGCGTCCACCTTAAATTCAACACTACCCCTGCAGCATTGCACACAGGCTATCACATGACCTCTGCACGGTGGTGGGACCACTCATCTCATTGCCTTGAGTGTAACCACAATCAGGTCACAGCGCAGGCTCCTCTCTTTCTCTCTACTTTAGCATGTGCCATCCTCACTGTTTCTACTGCGTCCATCATTTTGCAACACAAGATTAAAATGCGTGGTGTCCATGCTGACATCTCTCAATAAAGGCCTCCTTCAGATCAGGCTTGGTGACGCAGGAAAACCTTACTTAGAAATACTTCATAAAATACTTGATTGTGATAAGCTTGCTGCGAGAATTTAGTTTTTGTAGATTAATCAATAAATTAAGAAAAATACTTTGTAAATTGATGATGAGATGGATTTTTAGTTAAGTGGCAGCCATAATGGGTTTATCTGCGAACTGTTGCATCTTGTATCAAATTCAAATTTATCTAACAGCTGCATGTGAGAGTGCTGGCTCAATAACTCAAAATAATATGCATAAGTTAAATAACTATAGGCACTGTTTTTACATTTCTAAATAATTACAAACCTCTGTGCAACACCGGCTTTGTCACATAGCCAATATCAGCAACCAGCAGCTCAGAGAGAAAAACAAGCCAGACCACATATGGTCTATATAAAAATGCATTTTTACCCGTCTAATGTCCTGTTTCGGTGATTTAAAAAAATTATAATTACAATAACTCTTATCTGGCTGTTTTAGCTGAGTGAAGGGTTTGCTACTTTATAATCAGTGACTCTGGGCACAGCAGCTTATAAAATAACGTCACCACAAATCTATAAACGGAAATTTGAACATCTGCAATTCCTTAGGATATCTGAGAAAACTCTAATTTACTGAATAAGATTAGTAAAGAGATAGTTTTCTTAAATTATTCCTTTGTTGTTGTTAGTGAATTAGGACATTAAATAAAAAAAATTTACGTCCATCCATTTTCTGCCACTTATCCAAGTCCAGGTAGTGGTGGCAGCAGTCTAAGCAGAGACACCCCGACTTCCCTTGCCCCTGCTCTAACGGGGAAACGCCAAGCCAGTCGAGGGATGTAATCTCTCCAGCATGTTCTGGGTCTGCCCCAGGGCTTCCTCCTAGAACTCCTCACCTATGAGGTACCCAGGAGGCATCCTAGTCAGATGCCCAAATCACCTAACCTGTCTCCTATTCCTACACCGAACCCCTCCTGAATGGCCGGGCTCCTACCCTTGTGTCTAAAGCTGAGCCAAAACCCCCTTCAGAGGAAGTTCATTTCCCTTCCCAGAACCCATGATCATGGATGATGGTAGGAGTGTAGACTGACTGGTAAATCAACAGCTTTGCGTTCTCGCTCAGCTCTCTCTTCAACACAACAGAGCGGTACAGCATCCCGCACTATTCCATCTGTCAATCTCCTGCTTTAACTCTCCAATCAACAATGAACAAGACCCCGAGGTATTTGAACTCTTCTACTTGGGGCAGCAGCTCGTTCCAAAGAACGGAGCGCCCATTCCACCCTTCTCAGTCGGAAAAGGGTGGAATGGGCACTCCATCCTTTTCCGGCTGAGAACCACAGCCTCAGACTTGGAGGCACTAATTCTCATCCCGGCCGCTTCAAACTTGGCTACAAACCACCCCAGTGTGAGCTGGAGGTCATTGTTCAAAGAAGCCAACAGCACCACATCCTCTGCAGAAAGCAGAGACAAGATCCTAAGACCCCTCCACCCCTTGCCTCCACCTAGAAATTCTGTCCATAAAAATTGGGTGTTGGACTCTGCCAGGGCTGCCCTTTGTCTGTTCAAAAAATTACTCCCATTGTAGTTTGAGTCAATAAACAACCTCTTCTTGTTTCTCCTTTTCACCTCAGTGAATGTTCTTTCAGCAACAAATCCAGGCCAAAAGAACACAATCTAAGCTATTTCACAAGCCCTGCTGAGCCTCTCTGGCATCACAAAACTACTTTAGCAACCAATCATGCAGACTTCTCAGGCTCCTAAATGGCCCCGCTCCTTTGTGCTCTTCCTATTCTTAGGTAATACCGACAGAACTACCATTTCTGGAGGAAATTTTCAGTACACTGTGCCATAACTGCAACATTGTTTCTCCAACTTGTCCTTCTCAGCCACACATTCTTCAGTAGTGTAATACCACAATCCCTTAAGGCTCTAACCTACTCACACCACCAGCTTAGAAAAAGGCAAAACATGTAACTCAAGTCTGTACTGATGGTTCACCAGTCTTCCCTCCGTAGTTTTCCTTGGTGTTAAAGATAACTAGTCCTCTGAAAGGCTGGTGGTGACCGGATCATAGCAACTTCAGCTGGTTTTTAGCCTAGTCAGCTGAATGGAAATGGGACTGGTGAACTGTTAAGAGGTGCAGCCATTAGTCTGAAAGACATGAGTCATGGATCCTTGCTTAATGGCTGACATTTTCTGATCCCCCCCCACCACTGTGGCATTTAAGAAATCAGCATTCCTCGCCGGCACTAATTGGGACTTTTCGACTGCGCCCTAATGAGTAATGCTATGGCTGGACACACCTATCGGTTTTATTTATGAATTCCATTAAGGTTTTTCCATCAGTACATCTAAGCTGTAATGCAGCAGGCAGGTTGTCTACTGGTGTCTGTGAGACAGACAGATTTCTGCATACACAGTGTAATCCTGGATTGAGGCAGAAGGGACTGGATGTTGGGGGGGGGTGCATGTACGCGTTTGTGACTGTGAGCCTGCAGGAGAGACTGAGGGCACTAATGCTACCCTCCTAGGAGGTCAGCGACAGAGTTGAAGTCCAGCCTCCTAATCCTATTATCCATAGCAGTGGCAGCTGGAGACACATAATTCTGACTGTGATGCAAGACATCGCTGAGTACTATAACACATGTGCGGCCATTAGCAGACCCCAGCCAGCAGCGCTTCTATATGTGAGTATTCTTGAAGTCCGCAGATGCCATTAAGGACCGAGCCGCTTCCACTCTCTTAGATGATCAATAAAAAAGTAATTTGGAGCCTTCGCTTCTACAACACTGAGAGTAGGAGCAGCAGGAACTCCTCTGACTTCCCTTTTACAGATAATAACGGCAGGAAACCAACAGAAATAAAGAATTCATGAGAGGGCAGCCACAGAGTGTATAGCAACTTCCAAGTTATGTTATCGGCACAGCGCAGGAAGCTGGATTTACATTCCTTACAGCTATCTGGTTAGAGAAGGTGGGCCGGCGGATAAACAGGCAGCAAATCGATGAATGCAGGACAGAGATGGCAGAGGCACACTAATAGCTGCATTTTACACTCACGGTCTCATTTGGCGGAAAGGTCATTTTGGTCATTTTCTTTAGTGAGATCAGAATTCCACAAGTAGGATGAGTGTCCGCATCGTATGATGTATTGAGGGGAACTAAAAGGAGGAGAGTGAGATCAAATGGTGTGTCTTAGTCCAATCTGACATGCCCAAGCCTATCATCATTATCAACACAGCCTCTTGATCTCGATCAGTTGTTTTACCCCTGGCTATCTCCTGCCGGTGTGCAGTGATGATGCCTGAGCCATTTGTCATTATTACACAGGGAGAATGAATTCATCACAGTGGAAAGAGGCTATCAAGGAGGAGAAATAGATTTAATGGGGGGGGCCTTATAAGTGTGAATGAGTCATTTCACTGTCAACAGAGCAATGTGTGGCTCAATCTGTGCATGAAATTTAGGAAACTATTTTTTAAAGAAAAGCACCTTTGTTTTGATGCAACGTGAAGTGAAATCGGTCAGACGTGACAACAGTTTAATTAAGCAAATCATTAACAATAAATCATTTGATTTTTAATTGCTTTCTAGTACCAGGTTGGATCCATTTTCCCTTCAGAGCTGCCTTAATTCTTCATGGCACAGATTCAACAAAGTGCTGGAAACACTCCTTAGAGATTTTGGTCCATACTGACATGACGGCATCACTCAGCTGGCTGCAGCGTTGTCTGCAAACCTCCTGTTCCATCACATCCCAAAGGTGCCCTATTAGCTAGAGATCTGGGGGTGGATTTTGAGTACAGCGAACTCACTGCCATGTTCAAAAAATCAGTTTGAGGTGATGCGAGTCTTGCAACATGGAGCGTTAACCTGCTGGAAGCAGCCATCAGAAGATGACTGCACTGTGGTCATAAATGGCTGGACACAGTCAACAACAATATTCAGGTAAAATGTGGCATTTAAAGTATGCTCATTTGGCACCAAGGGGCCCAAAGTGTGCCAGGAAAACATCCCCCACACTATTACACCACCGCCACCACCACCACCACCACCAGCAGCCTGAACTGTTGATACAAGGCACAAATGGATCCATGCTTTCATTTTGTTTACGCCAAATTCTGACCCTGCCTTCTGAACGTTGCAACAAAAATCCAGACTCGTCAGACCACAAAACATCTTGGCACCAACAACTACGCCACATTCAGAGTCACTTAAACAGATATTTGTGCTAACGAGCAGTTGAACATGTGTACCTAACGAAGTGGTCTCAGCCACAGCTGTAAAAGATGGCGCAAGATGCATCAAATAAGGGAAGTCGAACATGAGCTTTGGTGGGTTTGACCATAATATGACGCCTCCACAAAAATGAACTCTGTTACGAACTTGCAAAGCATTACTGAGCACTGTAGGTTACTGTGTGTGAATCTGACAAAAATAACACTTTTAAAATTGTAATGCAGCAGTGTGCATACTCCTGCACAGAACAGCGCGATCTGGTTCTTAGAGGTACTGCTGAAGACGTCATTTGAGTTTCTCAAAGTAAAGACCTACTTGTTACTTTGTTCAGTTGTTCACTTTCTGTTCTGCTCTGTTCTATGAAGGCAGTAGCCATCATGTGAACTCTTCAGTTTTCTGTCTTAAGAGTCTTCCATTTCTTAGAGCAAAAACAGGCATTAAACTAGACAAATGTATTGCTTCTTTAATCGGCACAACACTTCTGTGCTGTGCTAAAATAATTAAAGGGAGCTTCTCAAAGGCTCAAATCACTGATAAAATATAAACCTGCTGCTAAAACACAAGAGTGATAGTTACTGAAAACAGGCCTCTGTATACCCAGAGTGGGATTTGCCAGGGGGGCTTTTGGGGATTTCCCCCCCAGTGGTCCGCATGTTCCTGTTGCTGCTTTATTATTTCGAGATAAAAATGTATCCCCCCCCCTCTGATTTTTGTGCTGCTTTTTGAATCAGTCTGCAGCACAAACCACCATCAAATCACAAATGGACTTTCACTTTCAGCACTAGTGCTCCTGTGGCAGGATGATCCAGATCCTGTACCATTCCAGTTTATCTTTTTTTTCCCGCAACACACTGCTGTTTCAGCATAAAAATGGCCGCTAGCTAAGCTAAAGAAAAATTAAACACATTCGGAGCAACAGAAAAATCCTAGATACTCCTAGAAATGCGCACATGTTGCTATGGAGGCGTCTCTGGAGAAATGTCATGCGCGTGATTTGGCTTTGCAACTGACTGAGCAGCCACATACCATACCTATCCCAGCTCCAGAGGGGACAGGCGGGGTACATCCTGGACAGGTGGCCAATCTGGCACGGTCTGCTTGCATGGGTAGAAATGACGGAGGCAGACCCTCTGTCATTACATCCTGATGACCTGCACAGGTCTCCCGAGGTTTCCCTGCGAGCCGCTCTGAGCCTCATCACCAGCTATATGACCAGGCCCCCCGCCTCCACCCCCACAACAAATTCTCACCCCACCCCACAGTATCTTCCAAGTGCTGATGCACAGTCGTCAGAGTGCTTGTGAAGGTAGGTGCTGGGTCCCACCTGGCATGGGAACCGTCCCCAAAGCCCACCACAGCGGTTTCACCCTTGTTCTTGTGTTCGGGCCTCCCAGCATCCCACTCTCCTCCCCTGGGGGGGGTTCAATGTCTCCTCTCCTGGTCCTGAACCTTCTCCTCTGGTTTGAGCCCAGAGCAGGATGGTGCACCCCAACCGCTTTTGGAAGCCCTGTCTCTGATTGCGGCTATTAAATAGGCCCATTGAAGTTAAGTGCTACACTCAGCTGAATGGCACTTTGGAAAAAGGGGGAGGGAATTCTGGCATGTTAAAATAGCATTTACCATTTGTGTGGTTACATTTGATTGGCTCTGTGTTCACAATAGAATATTGTGCATATTAATAAATGTACCTTCGGCCGCTCTTTTATTCTCCCCAAGGGGTCACTACATCCGCATTGGTAATTTAGCAGAGTCAGAGTGTCAGGGGTGCTTGGTGACAGAAGAATAACAGCAAGAGTGAAAAGGAAGGTTTAGAAGATGGTAGTGAGACCTGCTATGATGTATGGTTTGGAGACGGTGGCACTGACAAAAAGACAGGAGGCAGAGCTGGAGGTGGCAGAATTGAAGATGTTGAGGTTTTCTCTGGGAGTGACCAGGATGGACAGGATTAGAAATGAGAACATCAGAGGTACAGCTCATGTTGAGAGGTTTGGAGACAAAGTCAGAGAGGCAAGGCTGAGATGGTTTGGACATGTGCAGAGGAGGGATAGTGGATATATTGGACAAAGGATGTTGAGGATGGGGCTGCCAGGCAGGAGGAGAAGAGGAAGACCACAGAGAAGATTCACGGATGTAGTGAAGGAGGACACGCAGAGGGTTGGTGTGAGGGAAGAGGATGCAAGGATAGGGTTAGCGATGGAGGCAGATGATCTGCTGTGGTGACCCCTAACGGGAACAGCCAAAAGACGAAGAAGTACTCAGTTAATAATTAAAATGACTTAAATTTAGTATAAGATGTGAATTAATGAAGTTAAATGACTTCTATGATCACATAATGGCACACCCAAAGTTTTTTTCTCTATAACAGACCAGCTAAATCAATGCATGACTTGATGACTTATTATGGCTCATATTATTGCTACTGTTGATCCCGATTCCTGCATAGGCAGCGCTGCTTTCTAAGAAACATCAAAGGAAGCCTCTCCTTTCAGGGAAACTGCTAAATGTCAAGAAATACTTGAGCTTACACTCACAACAAATGATTCAGCAGCTCTGTGCAAAGACTGTAGTCTGACTAAGCCGATTTCTGAGAGAAACACTTGACTGTGCTTTGAATTTTTTAAACGTCTTCACACTTGCAGTTGGACAACCACAGGAAAGACGCGTCAAACCAATCACACACAGGTTAACACGTGCAGACAGAAGCAGGAAATATGAGTGCTTTGTGGTTTTAATTATATGCTGTCACACATCAATCACAAGCCTTCCTTTAAACCATTTCAGCTGTATACGTGTAACAGTTCAAAGTATTTCATGCTGCTCTCTGCAGTTGTCGAACCTCGTGACTGGGGTTGCCAGCCTCCAGAGTGCTGCTTTACCGGCTCCTGGAAAAAGCTGAGCTGAGGCGGCCTTTAATTTTTTAACATCCTGCTCCACAGTGTCCTTTGCTGAACTGACACCACGGTAACTGTGAGCCAACTCTTCTGAGTTAAACCTGTGGCTCTGACACCACAGCAAGCTCCACGACCCACCTCTGACTCCGCCCGAGGGCAACTGCTGTGTCACATTGGAGGAAATC
The DNA here is from genome assembly GCA_015106775.1 of Etroplus canarensis. Taxonomy (NCBI): domain Eukaryota; kingdom Metazoa; phylum Chordata; class Actinopteri; order Cichliformes; family Cichlidae; genus Etroplus; species Etroplus canarensis. Next base: position 2,294 of record VUQH01016300.1, on the reverse strand, counting down.
GTGTTATTTAATTTGCCAAACCTGACCTGCAGCAGGACTGTAGTCGAAGCACTGAGAGCAGCATTTTCTTTTTTGTTTGTGTGAAATACGCTCACTGGCCACTTCATTAGATACACCTCGCTAGTACTGGGTTGGACCCGTTTTAACCTTCAGAACTGCCTTAATTCTTCATGGCACAGATTCGACAAGGTGCTGGAAACATTCCTCTCAGATTCTGGTCCACAGTGACATGATAGCATGGCGAAGTTGCTGCAGAGTCGTCGGCTGCACATCCACGACGAGAATCTCCTGTTCCACCACATCCTAACTCACAATGATTCTCACCATGAGCGTTATCCTGCTGGAAGCAGCCAAGTGGCATGTTGATGCCACATTCTGACCCTGCCTTCCGAATGTTGCGGCAGAAATCCGCGGGAAATGCAGCCTCAGTTTCCTGTTCTTAGCTGACCCGGAGCGGCACCCGGTGTGGTCTCCTGCTGCTGTGGCCCATCTGCTTCAAGGTCTGATGCTTTGTGAACCGAAAGATGCTCTTCTGCATCCACCGGCTATAATGAGTGGTTATTGGAGTAATTTTTAACCTCCCTGTCAGTTCAAAGCAGCCGAGCCCGTTCTCCTCTGACCTCTGGCATCAACAAGGCACTTTAACCCTGAGAACTGCCGCTCACTTTTCCTCTTTTGCGGACCATTCTCTGTAAACTCCAGAGATGGTTGTGTGAGAAAATCCCAGTAGATCAGCAGTTTCTGAAACACTCAAGACTTGCCCATCTGGCACCAACAACCGTGGCACACTCAAAGTCACTTAAATGATCTTTCGTCCCCATTCTGATGCTCGGTTTGAACTTCAGCAGGTCGTGTTGACCATGTCTACATATCTAAACGCATTGAGTTGCTGCCATGTGACTGGCTGACTAGACATCTGCCATAACAAGCAGTTGAACAGGCACACCTGATGAAGCGGCTGCAAGTGTAGTGCATACCCACTTTTGTGTTTGTATACGTGGATCACTGAATGAACTTAGTGCCGATTTTCTATTAGTCAAAGTGGAAGGTGTTTAAATCAGACAGTGAGAAACAGCTGTTTGGATCTATAACTCTACTTCAGCTTTTCCACTGTCAGGACTTGCAGCTCCTATCAACAAAATGCTTTCTTTTAATTAACTCTGACATATCGCTTACTATAAGGTCATTAAGCTGGCTTCTGTTGCATAATGGGAACTGAAGGATCCGGCATTGTGGAAATAAAATGGGTATTAAATTCAATTCAAAACATTCCAGCCTCTTTCTTTCTCAAGTGCCAAAACTTTAGGGATGCATGACACCAGGTTTACTTTAACAGTCCTTTCAGGAACACCACTCCTCATCAGGCGGCAAAAAGAGGGAGCCGCCCCCTGAAATGCCATTGGCCCCACTGGCGCCATTGGACTGCGAATCTTACAACACCATTGGATGAGAGGATGAACAGGACCGGCAGGAATGTGTGCGGATAAATCCACAATGGTAATTTGGCAGAGGTTTTACGCCGGATGCCCTTCTTGACGCAACCCTAGATGGTGAGAGCGGTTTATGTCCCCATCTGGAATTGAATCAGGGACCTTTTGCTTGTAAGGCAAATGTGTAAACCACTAAACCACTAAATATCGTGCATATTAATCAAACAAAATTGTTATAATATTCTTTTAAACACTGTCTTTATATGTTTAAGTTCCGAATTTGTTTCATTGACGTTCATAAGTATTATATAAACTTTACACTGAGAGCAGCACCAACAAAAATAACCAACAAACCACAGCCTAGCAGCATTAAAATAATACTGCTCTCAAGAATATATTTTATATGTAAAGCTTAAATATCATCAAGACAGAATTTATTCAACACTCATTAGTTCTTATTATCATCTTATTATTATACAAGACACAGATTTAATCAAGTAATTGTCTTAATGAATCAAAAGTTTAATGTAGCCATACTTGTTGGTAAAAGGACTGATAATTATATAGCGCTTTTCTACTCTAGCTGAGCACTCAAAGCGCTTTTTACTACAAGTCTCATTCACACACACACACTTTCATCCTGTGCATTCTTAAGCACATTTAGCCATCACGCACACATTCACACTGGATCCTGAGCAATTAGGGAGAAGCCGGGGATTGAACCGCCAACCTTAGAGAGGATGACCCGCTCTACCGCCTGAGCCACAGCCTCTGTGCTGCTCGGTGGTTCTGCTCTACCATATTTCGGATGCAAATTTTGTACTTTGCCCTCCTTAACATTTGTTTTGCTGCTTCAGTTACTTA
>VUQH01016299.1:23008-40920 GCA_015106775.1 Etroplus canarensis | reverse complement strand
CCCCTTGGTTGCATATACTCCCCCCCCCCCTTTCTTTTTTTTTAGTTTATTTTTAATTTTTATTTATTCATTTTTTGTCTTCTTTTTTCTCTTTTTCCTTCATAATTTGTTAACTAATCCAGTTTCATTACGTTTGTTCGGGTTGAGGGATGATGCAAGGGTATACAGTTTGTGTGTGTAGTGGGTATATGTATGTATTTGTATGTGTTATGTGTTTGTGAGGGATTTTTGAAAAAGACAATAAACATATTGGCAAAAAAAGGTGCATATACACCAGATAAAACTACTTCATATGGAGAGCTGCAAGTACAATGAAAAAGAATGGACAGGGCTGCAAAGTAGCCACTGGCTCTTTGGCACCCCTCCCCCACTTCCAGTGCCAATTTCTTCATGGGTTGAACCACTCAATTTTGAAATCAACCTTTGTTTTAAAGTAAATGTACTGTAAATTTTTATTATTGCATCTTATGTTTGTGACACTACTGGCAAAGTCAGACAGACTTTCTAGTAGCTCCCCATAGAAAAAACTGTCTCTAGGACAGAGACACACAAACAAACAATGCTCGCAAATTCCAAACAATACCATTATCATACTGCAGCAGGTTAAAAAAAAATGTAGTAATTGCTACTGGTTATTCATTGGTTGGAACATTAACAGATTTTTTTCCTGTATGAAAAACTTAGGAAGACTATAAAAAAAGGATAAATATCAGAAATGCCAAATACAGTACACCCTCACATAGTCCTCGTACCTCATTCATGTTAAAATTTTAGACCATAATTATACTGAATGAAACATTCACATCAGTGTCTGAGGTATAATTCAGAGTAAGAAATATTAGGAAAGAAACTAAATTCAGTAAGAATCTATACACTCTTGCTCTTTACTATAGCTATCAGAGTCAAAGTCCAATCACAAAATGATGCATCAAAAACATGCATTTCCAGTTGGCCAAATATATGGTTGCCCATGTTTTTTGGTGACATGCAACATTTACTATGTGGACAAAAGTACTGGGTCACTTCCACATTATACTTTCATGATATCCCATTCTAAGTGCATAGGTATTAATATGGAGTTGCCCTCTCCTTTGCTGCTAAAGCAGCTTCCACTTTTCTTGGAAGGCTTTCTTCAAAATTTGGAGTGCATCTATGGGAATTATTGCCGATTTATCTCATCTCAGTCATTTTTAATGCTACAAAATGGGATTATTATGCAGACAGAATGACTGACACTGTCAATAAAGCCTGTTATAAATCATATACTGAACTGCTTGGATTACAGTCCACTGTAACCCAACAAAACTGAATGCAAACATGGATGGACTATCTACAGGTTTTTTGAACAGAGCAACTTGTACAACAAAAGTTATGTAGCCCTTTGAACAAATGAAGAATTTAAAAATAGATTTTGACTACATAGGTGTACTGAAAAGCAAATTAATTTTGTTATTCTAGTGTTAAAATGTTCATTTCGTATTTGCAATTTATATAATAAGATATCAATATTTGGTATCAGCATCAATACAATATTGCCACGAAAAATATCACATTACTATGCTGAATCAGTTTTCTCCCACATCTACCGGTGATTTTTATGCATTCAGTGAACCCGCTCTGTAACTTTGCGTTGTCTATTACTTTGTAGCTGAGCTGTTGTGGTTTCTAAATGCCTCAACTTTGGAATAATACCACTTACAGTTGATTGTGGACTGTCTAGGAGGGAAGAAATTTCACCAGCTGACTTGTTGGTACCACGCACAAATTCAGGCAGACTGCATGGCTCGGAGCTTGATTTTATACACCTATGTCAATGGGACTGAATGAAACACCTGGACTCTATGAGATAAGAGGTGTGGCCCAGTACTTTTGTCCACACAGTGTAGATCACTAAGCCAGGAATCAGAACACAATGCAGTTCTGTGGTATCTATAATCTAAAGGTCAACATGGTGGTCAAATAAATTAGATTTCAGACTTGCAAATTTATACACAATCAAATCTAGAAATAAATCTCTGAATTCATCATTTTCATTGTTTTTAACTAGTATATTAAATCTGAACCCACAAAGTCAGTCGCAAGGAGAACTGCTGCTTTCTATGCAGGTGTATCTGTCCCTCTGCTATGTGTCGCTGTTACTATGTATAACTAAGACAAGGGTCTCTGCACCAAAGCCACCAAGCCAAATTCTCCCTAAATTTAACCTGCCTGGATTGTTACTCTGACATTTCTTCTGGGCTGAAATAGAAACCTTCACACTGTGCTAGCTCGATCCACACTGGGGCTGTAACAGACTGCCAGCAGACGTGTTTTGCTAACACTCTCCAAATGATAAAAATGTCACTCACAGTCCTATCTGGAAGCATTGCAAATTCACCCGGCAGCATCAGCATCAGCCTCAGTGGCATGCATGGCACTTTTCTGCTCTGTGAGGCTTTTTTTTTAATAAACATGTCTCCAGCTCAAATACTAATCCTCCCAGAGCAGCAAGAAAAAAAAGAAAATCTGACAACTGGTCAGAAAAAAGGTTCCGGGGAAATGCACTTCTTGCCCTCAGCAGAAAAACTATATACTTTGGAACTGGGTGAGGACGTATTAAAAAATGTCTAAATCCGAGTGAATAAACATTAAGCATGCAGCATTATGAAGAAATTTCTGATGTCAAAGCATGTAGGTTTCTTACTCCTCAGTTCATCCTTAAATGGAACAAAATACAAGCTGTATGAGGATTAGAGAAACTTATAAAACTCATCACAGCTCTTAAATATTTAAGACTTCAGTTTATTGTCAGTTTTGAGACTGCTTGTTGTGCAAAGATGTTTAAAACTGAGGGGAAAACTTAAGCTTTCAACCCTCAGCGACAGGAAGAGGAGACTGAATAACTGTCTCTTTCTTGGGCAGCTTGCACATTTGGGTGACTGTTCCTCAAAGAAAACCGATGGACCTTTCTCTAGCCTTTTAACTCCCATCATCTAGGGCAAATTGTAAAGACAAGAGCTCCAGTCAGCACTCTAAATGCTGAATTGTTGTCTTCTAAACCATTTATTGGATATGATTTATACTCAAGTGCCCTGCCATGTGGCAACAAAAAAAAACCTCTTTGGGGAGAGCCACACAATGCTAGCCAGACAACAAGCTGACAAGACACTCCGAACAATGGGAAATACACAGAATTCAAATATCTTGCAGTGCGCCAGGACTCTGTCTCCCACAGGTTTACCCTCCCCCTCGCTTTGCTTAGTGTAGCAGCCAGTTAGCAATAGCACTGCACCTTTCAAGGACACCACCACCAGAAAGGAGATAGAGGAAGAGAAGAAAAAAAGAGAGAAATTTAGATCCAGAGGTGAAGAGAGCGAGTGATCAGGAAGGAGATAAAGCAGAAAATCAGGTGGAGATACTGAAGCGGTGCAGGGGAAGAAAAAGAGGGGTGGAGATCATGTAAAGTGGGATCTTTAAAGATGCATAAGAGATGATATAGAGCAGCAGTAGAGTGAGACCCAGTGAGTGAGTGACCAGGAAGCGAGAGAAACAGAGAGAGGGAGGCAGCCATGATGGCTTACGTCACCTTCAGGATGACATTGCCAGGACACACAGGTCTGCTGCCTCATCAATTCTACTGCTGCTCAAGGGGACATCATATCACATACACACACACAGACACACACGCACACACAGGCCCAGCCCCTGGCAGCGTGGCTCTACCTGGCCGAACACACCCGTAGCCTCTGATTGGCTGTTGAAAGCCAGCAGCACTATCCCTGCTCCCCAGCCAGCAAGACTCTGCTTGGAAACAGAGTGGCAGTGCTGCTACCACTATAAGCCACTACTACAGCACTGTTCAGTGCTGCTCTGAGCCACATCTCTGGTTCATTTTCCTTATTACACTATATACAGGTGGTTTATTTATGTCTGATCATGTGCCATTAAAGTCAAAACTTTAGCAAAAGCATCTTAGATTATGTTGATGCTACACTCTGCTGTTGCACCCGAAGACATGTCATTATATGATTCCAGTTTTAAAACATCTGTATGTACTGCCTATTACTCCTCCAGTTTTGATAAATTATTAGATGAGACTATGATTTTCATTAAATGAGTAATAAATAGAACAAGAGAAGAAGACAAAGAGTAGAGATGCTAGTGTTAACGAGGTGAACAAAATGATCCATGAAGGCACACCTTTAGTTAGTAAAAACTCTTGTTGTACAGCTACACATGATAATGCCAATCTAAATTTTCCATTGATACTGATTTCTACACTTAAAATCAAGGTACTAGTAACAATTTACTGAGAACCAATTGGATACCTGTGATCTTCAAATAAAACCATTCTTTCTTTTGTTCTACAAGAAATAAGGTTGATTTCATCTGTGAGACCTAATACTACATGAGATTAATCTGGCAACATTTGCCAGCCATACATATCAATCTCAGTGAATGTCTGATTTTTAGTTAACTGAATGGAAATAATATCAAATTTTTATGGCCACATGTTGCTAGTTACTAACCTTTTTACCTGTAGTGTCATAATTGTGTAATCTGTACAAAATTTGGAGCTTTTCAGGAGCTGATAAGATGAACTATTTCTGGACTATTGAGCTGGTCCTGACCAGTAATTTCCTGGAGTCAGCTATTTTTTTTTAATTCTTATTCTTGTTTACTTTTTGTATAGATTGAACAAAAGCAACATAACATGTAAAATGAAGAGCTTTAAAGAGCCTGGGAATTAATTTTGGAAGATGAAGTCAGGCTTACTATTTCCCTGTGTTTTGCTATGCTTGGCAAGCAAGTGAATAACCTGATTTTCCCAATAACTTTTCCTTTCGAGAATAAATAAAAGGGGAATACAGGAACTTAAGAAGTTCTGATAAAAAAAAACAGGTTACAGAAAAATGTTGAGAACAGTTTCCTCACCTTTTCCTGATACTGCCGTCTCGAGGAGTCCAGGGACTGGATAAGAGCTGTTGCATGGCCAATGAAAACAGCATAGCAAGTAGCTCCTACAATCATACTCAACATAGTAAGCCAGATATCTGATAGACTCTCTGGGGCTTGTCGGCCATAACCAATGCATAGCATGTGGCTCATTGCCTTGAAAACAGCAAAGGAGTACAGCTCTGACCAGGTATCATTCTGTGGAAAGAGAAGAAAGGAGATAAACATAGAGTTAAACATGTCAAGGTTACATAAACAGATATGTTTCAAAGGAGGATGAGTAGGAAACTAGAAGAAAAGCTTTGGGGAAAGGGGTCATGGAGCAGCACTTAAACAAATGAGAGCTCGAGGGATGCAGAGGGAAAGAGCGAGGAAGAGGAAACAACATCAGGGGAATCCTTTGAGACCTAATCAGGAAAGTAGAGCCGGTTTGGAAATTACTTCCTCAGAGAGAAATTAGAATGAGAGACCATTAAATATGCACTTTAAGAACTGTGTGAATAGGAATCTACTACAGCGGGGTAGTGGTCACAAGGCTGCTTGTGTGGCATTGTAATGTATGAAGACATCTAGAGATGCTAATCATCTTGTTAACTACTGTAAGTACATGTAATGAACACACATATGCAGTATACCTTCCCAAATAAGTTGTCTATGTAATGAAGCTGTATTATTAAAGCACAGTTCCTGTGCATGGGAAAAACGAAGTTAAAAACAGCATCCTTAAAACCTCTGAGAGCCTGGTGTCAAGCACAAACACACAGGTGCACACAAACACACATACACACACACACATACACACACACACTTAGCCTAATATGTGCTAGGCTACACAGAGGTCACGGCTGCTCTCAGCAATATCCTCTCAAAACCTACTGCAGAAAAGTGCATCAGCAGTCTATTACTGCATTATATTATAAAACATGAAAATTTTCTCTGCTTGTTTCAAATAACTAAATGAACCTGACTTTCATCCTTTAAGGAAGGATTGTTCTGTTTTCAACTTTGTAAAATTGCATTTTTTTAATAGTTTAACCCTTAAAAAATTAAGATAATGTAATCAATCCATAAAATAAAAATCAGTCCCTCAGTTCAACATTAAAAGTCTAAGTCACTTAATTTTTAGGTACAGTATTTTACTGGAAAGAACAACTATGTGGTCAAATGTTAACAACAACAAAAACAACACTTGCATATTATTATAACACAGCAGAGTGAAGCAAAATCAGCTTGCCATTTGAAAAATTAGCAATTTCATCGTCTCAGATGAGAGAGGGTTAAATTGTTATGTCATGTGTCTAAAATTATACTCTTTGTCATATGGAAATAAATCTTTCGTAAGTGTTGGTAGAGCAGAACAAGCAATTGATGTCCATCACCTTGGATTCTGGAAGACTAGAAAACTTTATTTTTACCAGTCTCTGGTGTGTTATTGTCAAAACTATTAGAGATTAATCAGATATAAAAAATAATAGTTAAATATAATAGGAAAGAATCACAGTAGATCTTTCTGTAGGGAGGTCTGTTATCATTTACTTTAAATGGCCACAGAGTGATAGAAAGGACTCTCTATGTGAGCACAGGAAAATCAAAACTTCAAAAATAAATATAGCTCCACCAAGTGGGCTGGGGCTAAATGGTGTATATAAAAGCAGAAAAAGAAACAGTGGAGTGAAACAGATTGAATAATAGATGAACGATGAGCACTTTGATTCTGAAATAGAACAGGCAGGAGAGAAGGAGCGACTCCATATCCACATAGGTCTCAATAGCCGTCCTCGGAGATTTCAGTTTGGGAACTATCCGTTGCTTTGATGGTAATCACCATCTCCATTAGCTGCAGATAGTCTGTTTGAACTTGACTGATAAAGCCAGGGATTTAAATTTATCCTGCAGTGCCATAAAATGCTTCTTTAAATAGCCTACTGCAAGCTTGTTGTGCAAGAGCCCTGACATACACAAATGTGAAATTTACCTGCCAAGCAGTTTGGCTGAGGTTATATATTATGTTCTGACAAATATGACTTCATCTTATTGACATATATCAGCACTTTAAAAATTAAGGGGAAAAACTGCAGAGTGTCAGGGCCACTACTGATTCTGAGAAAGTGACGATGCACTCAGCTCTTTCAGTCTTAAAGACATGCAGGGTCCAAGTGGAATGTAAAAACATTAAACATTTCTGAAATTTCAAATTAAACAGAATCCCTCGTGCAACCAAAAATTTATAGTCTATTTTTTTAAATGAACATGTGGGGTAGGTAAAACTAAACAAGAATTAAAAATCAGGATTTCTGAACACAAAGGCTATATAAGGTACAAAGATGAAAGATGACCAGTGGCCAGAGTCATTGTGTTTGTTCCCTTGAGTTTCAAAGCACAGAACTTGTACTTAGAACTCGAGGCAAATCGAGACAGATTTCTGTTACAAAGGAAGCATGTTGGATTCATACACTACAAACTGAAAGTCCAAAAGTTTTAAATGAAGAACTATTGTTGAGTTCCTTTTTATTATTTATTTGAAAAACCCATTATATAGACATTCCTTGCTTTTTTCAAGATTTCATGTGAAGAAGAAGATGTGATGCTATTTCAATTAAAATTAGAATGGCCAAATAGTGATTGTGTAAATTCTAGAGGCAGGGGATTTTTACCTCATTTTAATTACTTCATAGTTAGAATAATAGTTTAAGATTTTCTCCTTACAACAAAGTGTTGAATTACTTGTTCTGAATTTTTTTCTTTCCATGTATGCATGTTGACATTTTATGGTCTAATTGCATTCTTCAGTAAGTTTAATTACAGTCAGTTATCACATTTTATACTGAGGTAAAGAGATGCAATGAACATAGTTTTTCCCCTAAAACATGTTGCACATAGTAGGCCATGTTTAAAAATCATGAGTGCTTTTATCATTTACAGTATACCTTGGCATATTAGTATGCTCATTTGCTGGGTGGAAAAAATTACAGCTGAGGCTGGTGGGGCACAGGATGGGACAAAAAAGTCTTTATCCCCTGGGAACCATGAATACATGAATAAAATTTGATGGCAGTCAATTGAATTTGTTAACCAAAGTGGTCAGCAAAGCAACAGACCAGCAGACAACAAGAGCAACCTTCTTATTCGCCAATTCACATGACTAACACTGTTAAAAATGATGAAAAGTGCATCCAAACACCTAATATATATATATATATATTCCCTGTTTCCATTCTTATCACCTCATTGGTAGAAGGACTGACGCTTTTCAGGGGTGACCAGTGCAGGAATGGAAGAAATGACAGACCGACTGAAGCAGATAGTAGTAAATAGAGTTATACCATACCGAATGACCAAAATGCATGTCTGGCGGCCGATAAGCCGGACAAATATCAAAAACATAATCGTCAAACAAGTAACAAAGCCGCTAGCCTGGTCCTGTCACACACCCACCAGTTTAGTTTATAAAGGCTTATCAGAGTTTATTGTACAGTCAGCTTTGTCTGGTGTTTCCTCTCTCTTTCTCTCTTTCTTCCTTTCTACTCCTCTGTCTCGGTGTGTGTGGTGACTTATAATCATCTGTTTGGACAGTGAAATGCATTTACTTGGAAAGCGGAAGCGTTCTCATAAGAAAGCTCATTGTAAGGTCAAAAAATGTGGGAATCAGTACTTTGTCCAATATGAACACCATGTGATGACTGCCTGGTCTTCTGGCATTAATTAATTTAAACCAAATTTGCGACAGATATGAATAACTGGAAACATTTAACTATAGATTATGCTTCATGAGTTTGAATTCTGAAGAAAATGCCCACTCAGTTTTATTTTATGAGCTGAGTATTAGATTAGAAGATTGTCGCCACTTTAGCTCAGCTGGCTGGTTGTACCATGAACTCTTGTTGAATCAAAATTGCTCATTTTTACATTTGGAGGGGCTCAAACAACAAACATTCTATACGATACTACAGTTCAATTAGTGAACTTGAAAGGTTCTGGGTTGTGTATATTTTTTAATCCTTGGAAAGAGTCTGATTAGCCTGTTTCCCTCATCTGATTTAACCATCTCCTGGTTAGAGTTTCATACTCTCTGTAAAGATGTGAGAGTTTTATTAGTCTTCTTTTTTAAATTCTTGGTCAGACTATTGCTGCAAAGGTTTACAGGTGTGTTAAATTAAATACAAGTTATACGTAATTTACTCAGTATGATGAAATGGTAAAACTGTGAGAGACAAATTAAAGAGGATTAGCCAGTTGAAGCAGAAGCCAACATGCCCTGATTTAGTAGTGAGGGCTGTATACTAAAATGATTAAAGTGTCATTAACATAATAAACATCAGTTATTTTCCCAAATCTTCTTCAGAGAAACAATCTAAGTGTGTTTATATATATAAAACTTCCTTTAGCAGCAATAACTTGAAACTGTAGCAACAGTGTTGCTTCAGTTCATAGGTTTGTGAGGATTCATTTATGCACAGCTCTGTTAAGGTCCCGTTACAGCATTTCAGTCAGATTGAGGTCTAAACTTTGGTTGAGCCATTGCACCACCTTGGTTCTTTTCCTTTACAGCTTTTCTGTTGTGCATTTGCTGGTGTGCTTGGGATCATTGTCCTGTTACAAACCAATTTCAGCCAAGCTTTAGGTGTCAGATCGATAGCCTCAAATTTGACTCAAGGTGCTTAGGTCCATTGGCTGATATGCTGTGTTTCATTTTCATCAAATGTGGCCAGAGGAAATCATTCAAGAATTCTTGCAGTTTGTTCAGATGCAACATTGTTAACCTAAGCATTGCTACAATGTTCATTTTAGAGAGAAGTTGCTTTATCTTGGCAAGTGATATTTGTTCATTCTAAAAGTACTGAACTTTAACATTTAACAAGCTAAATCAGGCCTTTAGAGTCTGAGATATAGGTCTTTGTTTTTCTTTGCAATTTCTCTAGTCATTGCATAGTCTGACCTTGGGATGAATTTGCGGGGACATCCACTCCTGTGAAGATTGGAAACTGTCTTGACTGTTTTCCACTTCCAGTAATCTTTCTCACTCTAGATGGGCGATGGCCTTCAGACTGTTTGGAAATGCCCTTATGACCCTTCCCAGATTGATAAACAGCAGTAAGATCCCTGCTGATGTCTTTCCTCCTTGGCATTGTGTGAAAAAATACCTGAATGCTCCAGACCAGCAAATTGACAAAATGCCTGATTTACAGATGTGTTCACACTGGCTGATGATCAGTTAATAAAGTGCATTTTATGAGTAGTTCCTGGCTGCTACTCATCTTCTTAATTCCTGCAGAAACAGAAAGGGTGTGCATCTGTGTTTTGGCTTAGTTTTTTAAAACAACTAATGAAGTCATGTCATGTATCATCTGTTGCTGTTTATTTGAGATTGTATTAACCTCATTTTAAGGTCTGCTAAACACTAGATGATTTTTTATGTTTTGTTATGTGAACCCTTAGAATTGAAAGAGGCTGTACTTTCTTTTTCGTATGACTGTATTTTTTATAATTTTGGTCAGTGTAAGGTTAGTGCAATGCAAGGTAGATATCTCATTAGATTATATTTGAGCCTTGTTATTTTCTCACAAAGTAATCAGTAAAATCAGTGAGAAAACTGTCTTCTCATGTGAAACAATCACTTTTGTGTAAAGACTGGAAATTGTTGATATGTGTTAGTGAAAAACAGTTTCAGTCAGGAGGCCACTTTGGTCCTTACACCATAACCATGTGAGACAAAGTTTCTGTTAAATTGGCACTTGTTCTTGAGCCTTTCTTTTATTGTAATATTACTGCATTGCTTGTGCCTAGCACGGCAAGTATGTACAGAACAAAAACACCTGAGTTCCTGAAGAACTGAGATATAAGCCAGTCTTTTTATCTCCTCCCCTATGAAACAAACACCACCTAATTTCTAGTCTATTTAGAGGTCAGACAGTAGATTTCATTTTTCATGGGTACATGCTCGTAATGAGAACTTAAAATGAAACCTCTAAATATCCCGCTGCAGTCCTATAATGGTGTTGGGTCAAAATAATTGCAATGAGTAAATAAAGTGATTTAACACCAGACATAGTCATTACTGACTTATTGTCACTAAAGAAAGCAGACCACTGTAATGCAAAGGCCCTGACTGCTGAGGGAAGCAGGGGATAATGGGAAAGACACATCTCTGTGATGTGGATGCAGTAAGGGATGGGTGCACACACAGCTGTAATTACAGAGTTGAAACTATACACCCTGTTTCTGTCAGTTAGTGTGACTGTCACTATTATTACCCAGTGCCTCTGTTCTCTACAATGAAGCTAGGCTCTATAAGCATTCTTGCTTGGAAATTAACTTACTGGCTGATAAAAAAGTGTAAAGCTAATGCTAAATATAACAAAAGTTCAATACAGGGATGGAAGTCAGCGTGTGCCGTTAAAACAACCTATGTTCCCTGAGGTAGAACAAGTTTGACTGAATCCAATTACTGGTTGGTGGATGTCATTCAGAGTTACAGAGTGTTCTCAACGCCCTCCATGGGTCCTGCCTGTGGGCCCCACACCACCAGAGTCACTGTTGGGTGTGAGCCTTGATGGATGGCCTGGCTGCAACACAATGGCTAATGTTACAAGTTGTCAGCCACTCAATAGGCGGTGGTCTCAGGTGGCCATATGTAGCCCATGCCAGAGCCGCCCTTTCGTTTGAGAGTGACGGCTCTCTGGAGACTTGGCTGTCTTTGATTATACAGCAGGAGACTGTGGACGCTGGAAGAGTCAGAGTCCTGTCAGCCCCGAAGTCCATCATCCTGAACTTCAAATTCTGCAGTGTGTACAGTACATGGCTGCCTTTAGTACATCCTTTAAGTAGATAAAAGCTTTTGTTCCAACTGCATCTGCAATGATTTTAAAGAGATTAAACAACAGAAAGACCGTATTGGGAAATTGACAAAATACTAGCTGCATAGCAGTTTATTGACATGTAGCGTTGCAACAAATTTACTGTACTTATTTATTGATCTCTTGATTATTGTCTCAATTAGTTCATTAGGCTTTTAACCTCTTTCACCCTGGAGGTCCTTGTCCAAGACCAGGCCATGTTCTTTGAAAAAAACAACAACAAAACCTGAAGCATTTTTCAAAGGATGTCAAAAACAACACATTTACTGAACAGGTCCCAAATACCGCTTTGAACTAAAATGGATCTACATCATTTGTGTTTCATCAAATTCAATAGAATTTATTCCAAAATTTTTAGAGCAGGTCCAAGAACATAATTTACAATTTTGGTTTGGTGGAAGTAAAATATGATGGAATGATAGAATGTTTCAAATCTCATTGGATTGATATAAGTAAAAGGTGACTTGTTGTAATTTAGAAGTCTTTCACATGTCCTTTATCCCTACATCCTTTTGGCCTCACAGTTTTGCAGCTGTTATTGACAGCACTGGTTATAGTCTGTAAATGTCTATATATCAGGTTGTAAGGTATTTGTAATTACACTGCATTAATGTGAAAATAATTTCTAGACATAGATTACTAATTTAGCTAAACAATATAAACAGTAAATGTTGATTTATTGTTCTTTCTACTAATATCATATCACCACCATTAATAAATATAATATGAAAGGAGCATTCATCACTCCTGAAGTATCCTCAATTCATCTATACTCTCATGATCACTGAATACAGTATATGATTTAATCAACAATAACCCAGCCCAACAAAATATCATCAGTAAAACTGCAGTAGGTTTTTGCCTGGCACATCAAACAAAAAGGGAAGCCTTTTCATCTCACCAGTAAGACAAACAGGATATTTACTCTCATCATCCCATTAATTTGTTTCAACCAGAATTACATTTGTACAACGCTAAAAACAAGAGTCACGGCTCTCATCCACAAAATACTTCAAATCTGAAATTTACAAGCAGTTGGGGCTGACCCAGACAATGTCTGGGAGCGGGCCCCAATCTGTTTAAAACCCCATTTGGACCTGTGCCTCATGTCTGGGTTGGTGTGGTCTTCTCTAGCTCAGTAAAAAGCTGGGTTGACAGACAGGCCTATAAACAAACAGCTTTTATCTCTCTGAGAGACATGGCAACAAAGAGCCCAGCTGCCTGGCTATATTTCCCCCATCCCTCTATTTCCCCCTTTTATCTTTCCTGCCATCACCCCACCATGCTGAAGAGGAGGCACTGAGTGATGTAGAGATGCACTTAAATCTCTCTGGTTTGTTTTTAACAGCCTCTTCAATGGTAAGCTAGATTCGTTTTCTATGAATGACAAGATTGTTATAAGAGTGATATACATGATTTATGTAAAGATAAATTAGCTTTTCCTCCTGAATCTTATGCAGCAGTTATCACTTATTTTTAAAACACATTTCTGAACAGGACAGTTCTCTGTACTTTATATGTTCACAAACCTTTTCTGTTTGTTAATGGCCTGGACACATTTTTATAACTGCTTAACTTCTAAATGGAAAACTCAGTATCAAATAGGTTTTTTATATTTTAACAAGTGAATCAGAAAAGATTCTTTGAAAGTTAGTGACATCAGGATTAATATTTCATTAATCTTGATGTCATACTAAACCTTCTTCCTGCTACCCACAACACAAACAGCAGTCCAATTCAGTTGTGTTATGGTAGTAGAGGCTAATGGAGCCTTGAGCTGAGGAGTGGGCGACAGATAATATCAGTAACTTCAGGTAGCATCATTTGATATTTATGAGACTTCACACAGCTTCCTCTGAAGTGACAAAGGGCACTACATGACTTTCTTTTACATAGTATTTAGTAACACTCCAAGACCTATAAGCAGAAGTCCATGTGGAAAACTTGTGGTGACCCCTTTAAAATGTTAAATGTCTTTGAGGCTAATTTGAGGCATTCCTTCTTCACATAACCTTTCTAAAACACTGGGCTAAAGTAAAAGACAAGAAAGAGTTTATTATGATCACAAAATATTGATTGACATTTAGCCAATACTTTCTGATGACAGTCAGACACTTCAATCAATACTCTGTGACTACTGTTAGCTCTTGTGCAATCAGATTAAGAGAAGCAAGTCTGGTTCTTGTCTGATATGCACAGCTTGTCATGTATAGTCATGATTCCCTCATACATACCTCCATCTTGTTGAGGGACACCCAACAGTCTGATGGGAAGTCCTGCAGCATGGGGACCAAGAACTGTAGGCAGCCGTCCCAGTGACACAACAGCAGCATCATACCAATCAGGTTAAAAATCCGCATCACGGCACTGGCCAGGTCATAGGTCATATGGAAGATCTGGAGATGATAAGGAAAGGAGAGGAGTTGAAACATGTGGAGATAAAGAATATGTTGGAATATGAACTCAGCGATTATGGCTCTCATAACAATGTGGCTATTTTTATCCATTGAGACTTTGGGTTTGTTGGCTTTATCCTTGGGTTTCTAAAGGTTTCCTTTTTCCTGTGCCTTTCTGTCCTTTTCCTAGTCCCTTTAGATTGATCTCAATGGAAAACTGCACAGGGTCAAGCAAAGGTGTAAAGGAGAATTCATAAAAAGTTAGAAAAAGAGAAACTTTGTGCCCAGAAAATCTGACTGCACTTACACTAAAATCATTAACAATGTGATGGCAGATGTGTAAAGTACAATGTCCAGATGGAGTACAAAATGCACATCTCAATTCACCCCATATGTTGTTTCATACATGTTAAATAAACTAGAGCCACTGGTGAAATATTTCACTTCATTACCAAAGTTCTAAATTTAAAGAACCTGGGTGTAAAAATGAATTAATGATAATCGTAAAGGCAATACAATGACAGACATAACTAATACAAACCCTAAATGGACTTTGATCATTTAAGTTTTTTATGTATACATCTCCACATATAGCAACACATCGACAAGAAGCAGATTTTATTAAAACAGTATAATTTTCATAGTTCATCTGTGGGCTTAACAGCCTGTTGCTGAAAGTTTAAAACATATCAGCAGGTTATGGCATCAAATGAGAAATGCAATGTTAATTAACATTTACATCCCATATCTCCCACTTTTCAATTATGCTGATTTGTCAGATGCTGCTACAAGTTATAGGATGAAATTATTTCTTTTCCTTTCATAAAAAATGCTCTAGCGTATCCTCTGCTGAAGGGGTTATTAAAGGAAGCACTGAAGAAGCTTTTGTTTTTATTTAGAGAATTTGACCAACTCGTATTTGTTTTGGTATGCAGGTATTTCTGTGTCACGTCACACAGTTGAAAACATTTCAAAGAAAATCAGAAAATTCAACTGCACCCTAAGAGTTTATTTCTCTTTTATTTTGAAGACTGTTCCCTAACATGGCTCTATGCTTTTAACTTCTCTGTGTGTTTTTTCCCACCTTGATTAGTGTCTGGCTCCACTTCTGTCTTATTAACCTTCTCTCCGTTGTGTATTTAGTCTTTGTGTCTTCTCTCAGTCCTTGTCACAGGGTTAAGTCATCTTCCTCTTGTCCTGCAGCCTTTTTATTTTCTGTGTTGGTATATCTACCTCCTGCCACACTGTCCCGCTAATTGTGTCAGCAACTGTTTCCACTTTTGAACCTTACCCAGAATCATGAAATTTGCAAAGTAAGAAAACACCTTGAGTTCATATCTTAGTGGCAGGACCAACTTCCCAATCAGCTTCACAGTCTTCTTTGGATTTTTACCAGTTTTAATAAATGAGTAGTGGTGACAGTTTCTCATCACTTTCAGATCAAAACCAGCAGGAGAAGGCAGGATAATTGTTACGCTGAGATATATGACATCAGTCTGAGGCTCAAACACGCACAGGGTCCAGTCACATATACAAAACACTCACGCAAGCCTGCAGGCACAAAAGATACACAAACAACACAGACAGATATGCCATCACATGCACACAGTGTGATGGACGGGGACCATCATGAGCCTTAACAACTGATAGTCTGTGTCGTCTCACACATCAATCATTTTGTATCACTGGACAGTCACTTAGGTCAATCATCTATCACTTAGCTGACCTCAAGAAACAACACTGTGATGCTGTTTAACAATGTAATACCTGATTAAAAGTAATGATAATCAACATACGATCTTAATGTTTAGAAATGACAGCACATCTCATTATAAAACACGTAGGAAGGTCTAATTAGTCTACTATGAAGGAATAGGAAATGGGTCATTTCTTACTCAGTGCAGCTGAGGGAGGAGTGATACTCTGTGACTGGAGTGATGAGGAATGAGACTGGACATGAATCACATGTGCTGATCTTTCTAAATGCAGCTTTAACCTTTATGAGGTTTTCACTGTCACTTTTTATCAATCAGCAACTGACAAAATAGAGCAAGTGGTCATCATTTTTGAGGCAAGGACAGATGAGAGAAACTGGACTGTACACAGTGGTGTTGTGCTGACTGATAGAGGTGTTCAGCCACACGGACAGCTCACAGAAAGATACCGAACCTAAAAACAGCTATGGCTTGGATTTTCAAAATAAAATGCTACAGTCAAGAATGCAAGAAACGGGCATTTGAAATGGGCATCCCCACATTTGCCCTGTGTCTCACTATCTACTACATCCCCACTCCTATTCTCCACGCATGCCAAGTATTACTTCCCATAATGCACCACTCTGTGAGTGTATGTGTGCATATCACATAATATCTTCAGAAATCCAATTATCCAAAGGTCAAGTGAGCAGCCAAACCCCACCGCGCAGCTCACTACTGCAAAATGCCAGCACCAGGCTGCCAATACTGGAATAAATGAAAAGTCGAGTGATCTCACAACATTGTTGGACCTCCTGTCTCCCACACTGTTCTTCAAGCAAGGGAGGAAATTATGATAAGGGGCAGGAGCAGGGGCCCAAAAAATGCATCCCTCATGGAGTAAATAATAACTGAGTGGCTGGGTAGTGTAGGACTGGGTCTTTGGGTTCAGATCCTCAAGAAGCAACCTGGCAACACCTCACATCCAGAGTCTACCAGTCGGGTCTCTGAAGTAATGCCATCTCACCTAACCTCTCCAATCAGATTAAATGACTAATTAGTGACATAATCACAGTCGATAGCCCCCTAGTGCTGCTTATAATAAACACCTTCTCTACCTCACCTGCACTTCCTCCAGTCTCTTAATTGATTAAGAATGTTTGCCCTGGTAATAGGTTGCTTATTAAGTGCCACCTGTGGGACTGCCAGATCAGATGGAGACAGAGGAGTAGGAGGGTGATGCTATAATAACAGTAATTAGTATGTAAACTTTGTTAGCCCTTAAACATCCTGCTGACATTCTATTTTTCTCACCAGGTGGCAAGTGACAACACTGATACTGTGCCTCCAGGTGAAGGAGAGCAGGCCAGAGAAGCAGATTGTTGGTTTGATCATGAGCCAACATCAACATATTGGAGGAAAATAACTGACCTTTTCTCATTGACTAGACTGGAATTTACTTCTTTAGCTGTGAGTTTTGAGATAATGTTTTAGCTCAGGGACAGCCATGAAATGTGTTCCCTTACCTCCTCCCATTGGTGGATGTAACGTATTAATCTGGAAAGCCTCAACAGCCTTAGGAGACTCAGGATCTTGGTAAAGCGGACGATCCTCAGGGCCCGAGCAGTCTTGTACATCTCCGAGTCGATCCCTTTCTCTACTATGAGAAATATGTAATCCACTGGGATGGAGGAGATAAAGTCTACAATGAACCAAGTTTTTAAATATTTTTTCTTAATGGTTTTAGGGTCCAAAATGATGTCTGAGTTGTCCTCAATGATGATTCCAGTGCGAAAGTTGAGCACCAGGTCCATGAGGAAGAAGGTATCGGAGACCACGTTGAAGATGATCCAGAGCGTAGTGGTCTCATCCTTGAAGAAGGTGATGCCCACAGGGATGATGATCAGGTTGCCCACCATAAAAAGCAGCATTGTAAAATCCCAGTAGAACCTATCAGGTGTTTGTGTGTGTGTGTGTGTGTGTGTGTGTGTGTGTGTGTGTGTGTGTGTGTGTGTGTGTGGGGGGGGGGGGGG
>VUQH01016299.1:2312-18447 GCA_015106775.1 Etroplus canarensis | reverse complement strand
ACAGCCGGCTACTGCATAATCTGGCAGTTACTACCTGTGACCAAGGTCAACAAGTGCATACAGCAGATGTCATGTACTGCAATGACTGTGTTGTGGCTTCACTTGTAAACTATGAGCACAACAACAGCTGGTTCCTGATAGTGCATGAATAAATACATGAGGAACTACACCAGTGTGAATAGTCTGAATGCACATGTGTACCAATGGCCAAAGCCACATATTTACACATTTAGGCCATGATAATTGAGTGCTCTGCCACCAGAGAGGAGATAAAGTAGCTTGACTCTTTGTTCAAGTTTTGGTTGAACGCATTTTCAGTCACATACACAAAAAAAAAACTTTACAGCATCTGGCATTAACACATAGTATAACTAATGCCACACCATATTTGTTCTGCAACATCTCTAAAATGTCTTATCTTTTGCCATCAGTGCCGGGAAGTCACAAGCGTCACACAACCCCCCCCCGTCTCCCTCTCTCTGCCATCAGCCCTTTGCGTCATTAGTCAAAACTATGCAGCTGCACCAAGGTTCATTTTAATTTCCTGGTATGGTGACATAGTGGTTTGACATTCTGAAACACTTTTAAACAAATAACAGACCAAAAGAACACAGGAAATAAATAATTGTAGTGTGAAACAAAATCTCAACAAGTAGATATATAGTATGAATGGCCCAGGCTTATCCATTAATCAAAATGAAGTGCGTTAACCTATACTGAGAAGACTAAGTCGTGGCCTTGGCTGATGACGCCAGGGTCGTAGGCCCTGCGCAAGGATGATACGGGTGGACGGGATACTAGTTGGTGGCGGTAATGCACTATTTTGATGTTTGCCAACCGCCAATAAAATTTACAAGAAGAAGAAGAAGAAGAAGAAGAAGAAGAAGAAGACTAAGTGATGACCTTATTTGTGTGGCCCAAAAGACAAATGCCCTGAAAACAGGAGATAAGCAATCACATAATTTGTAAACCTTCCCAGCAGTTCTAAGACAAATTATACAATATTTCTCCACAACAGCAGTACTGTCAATGTACTGTAAATAAGTTACCAAAGCCCAAAGCTTTTTACATTTGCTGTGATGTATTTCCTCCTCATTTATTTATACTTTCGATTTGGAGTCAATCAGCAATATTAATTTAATTTCTTATTTGAATCTGAAAACCTCACAAGCCAGGGCAGTGACTCAGACATCACCTGTTTGGTGGTTATTGTTAAATTTAGCGGAAATGTCTGATGTCTTTGTTGCACTTTCAAAAAATGCAAGAATGGCATGTTGCCTCTTTTCAGGGAATCAGTTGAAGACTTGTGTGGATTTATCAAAGTTCATTTGTGTTTGATCAAAATCAAGACTTCAAAGGAATTAGTAACGATGCAAATTATAAATACATAGATTTAAAGTGAAGATATGTGTTCAGTCTATTTGTGACTCAACATACTTTTGTATCTTTCTATTATACTTTAAAGTATGTTCAGTGGCTTGTAACTTTTCCTTTTTTGTTCCCAGTGCTTTTCACAGAGTGGTCTTCATGGTGACTCAAGGAACATATACTTAACACCATACAGACAAAAGTATTGGGCAACACCTCTTAACCACTGAATTCCAGTGTTTCATTCAGTCCCATTATCACAGGTGTATAAAATCTAGCATCTGGCCATGCAGTCTGCCTTTACAAATATTAGTGATAAATGGGTTGTTTTAAAGAGCACACTGAATTCAAGTGTGGTAGTATGATTGAATGCCACTGTTACAAGTCAGTTCATTAAATGTACTCCTGCTGTAAGTGGTAGTACTGCAAACAGGAAGTGTTTAGGAATCTCAGCTACTCATCCATGAAGAGGCAGACCACGTAAAGTTGCAGACTGGGACATCAAGTGCTAAGGTGCAGTGTTGCCAATGCCCTGCTGAATCAATACATGCAGAGTTCCAAACCTCCTTAGGCATTAACATCAGCACAAAAAAGCACCAGGAGTTTCATGGAATAGGTTTTCTTGGCCTATCAGCTGCTTGTAAAGCATGCCACCACTGGACTCTAGAGCAGTGGAAACATGCTGCGTGAAGTTATGGAACATACTTCTGTATCTGGCAATCTGATGGCCAAGTCTGGGTTTGGCAAATACCAGAATACTGTTACGTGCTCAAATGCACTGTGCCAACTGTGAAGTTTGGAGGAGGCATAATGCTACAGGGTTGTTTTCCTAGGGTTGACCTGTGCCATTAGTTCCAGTGAAGAGAGATCTTAATGCTTCAGTTTACCAAGACATTTTGGACAATTCTGTGCTTCCAACTTTGTAGGAACCATTTGGGGAAGGCCCTTTTCTGTTCTAGCATGATTGTTCCCCAATGCAGAAAGAAAAGGTCCATGAAGGCATGGTTGGATGTGTTTGATGTGGAAAAACTTGATTGGCCTCCACAGAGCCCTGACTTCAACCCCATCGAACACCTTTGGGATGAAATAGAACAGAGAGTATGAGCTTGGCCCTCTTCTCCAACATCCATGTCTGACCTCACAAATGTTCTTATGAATGGGTAAAAAAAAAATCACACACACAATCTGCAAAATCTTGGAGAAAGCCTTCCCAGAAAACCAGAAGCTAGTGTAACTTCAAAGGAGGGACCAACTCCATATTAATGCCTATGGATTTAGAATGGGGTGGTATAAAAGTGCCTATAAGTATAATGTTTAGGTGGCCCAGTACTGTTGTCAATATAGTGTATATCTCAACAGAAAGCTACTGACTCATTTTTAAACAGTGAAATATTTGTAGTTTTTACTAACATTGATAGGTTTCTAACCACTGAGCCATTACTATGAAGCCACACTAAATCCACACTGATTCAATGTTGCAAAACAAAAAAGTTCAAAAAAAAGTAAAATCTAGAGCACTGCAGAGAACAAGTGCCACTACAGCAAACAAGAGGCCGATTCACAACCATTTTACTAAGTGATCAATAAAAAAAAAGATTTAAGACATATGTAAGACAACCTTCCATTCAAAACTTTCAAATCTCACAGGGTGAGTCTGCAAAAACATGTTCCCGTGTTCATGGGCTATTAAAGCAAAGTGAACCTGAAAGACATGATCCTGAAAAAGGGAGTGAGATAAGGAAATCTTGTTAACTTTCTTCCACTCCCTGGCATATGCTTAAACCTAATTCAACGGTGTATACCATAGTTGAAAGATGATTTGGTATTTTCATTAATACACAGCAAATTGATTAATGTAATTCTAATGTTTCCAGGTCCATTTCAAATCAGTTATGCCCCCCATCACCTTGCTGTTGTGAAACTACAATATCAACAAAAACCTTCAAATTTGTTTTGAGCACTTTATTGTGACTGTACAAAAATTCAGTAAATAAAATAATACATTTTTTTGTGAAACACATTTGGCCAGTTCCACAGAGGTAAAGCCTCAGTCACGCAGGCCTATAACAGGCCTGTGTGAATGGTGAAAATTTTCACTATTTGTCCACTGCTGATTTGTAACTATTTTCACCTTGCCAAGACACACCAGCAGCTCAAACTCTTAAAAAAGAATTTAATAAAAATTAAAAAAAAACACATTTTCAAAGATTCATTCAATGCAAAATGTTGAAAGGTTACTTGTTTTCATTCAGTAGTTTTCTCAAATTCATATCTCCAACTTCATATTGTGTGCAAAATAACAGTGTAAATACATTTTTTAAAAAATCAGATGCATACTGTCTTTCCAGGTGGTGACACAAGCCCCTCTCACCACTGAGGGCAGCAAGGGCATTCGGCGTAAACCTATGCCAAATTACCAATGCAGATCAATCTGCTGTGGCGACCCCCTGGTGGAGAATGCAAGGAAGCAGCTGAAAGGTAGATTTTTAGATGCATATTCTCAGTCTCTTTTTCACAAGTTCTTAGTTTGACCCATTAGCTATACAGAGGCTCACAGTTCAAAATGAATTCTCTAGCTACACATCTATAACTCCACCAACACAGGCGTTGTTTTTTAAAAAGAGCATCTTGTCTTTAAATATAAAAAGGTGCCCTAGCCTCCCAGCAAGGACATTTTCTCATCAAAAAAGCAGTCCATCTAGTTTAAATAATTCCACTCAGAACTGGACTTTTTATTATCATATTTCACATAGTTTTTGAGTCTCACCTCCTCACACACTAACAGTAGCAGCAGAAGCTGGTCCCAGTGTCCGTTTAGCACAGGAGGGGAAAAAAACAAAAAAAGTCACTAAAATTCATCCTCCTGTGACTCATGAGTTTACCTCAACTCACCATCCCATTCAACTGAGACAGAAAACCGTCCTGGTCTGCAGAGGAACTGATGGGTTTAAGCAGTGATGTTTTCTGTTGTGAGATGGTAAAATCTAGGAGTTGTTGGCAGCATTTTCATTGCTAGGTGAGCTTGGAGAGGAAGAGGAGGAGGAAGAAGGAGAGAAGTTCATTCTTGATAACCCTGGTGGGTCTGTGGCTGTGTTTTGTCCACTAAGACTCTTTCTGCACACTGGACACGTATCATGCTATAAGAAAGAGGAGAAGTAAGTTATTACTGCGCTCACCATCATTACATCAACACAGTTTGCAATGACTGTTGTTCTGGACAGTCACCGCTTTTCCTCTTCCCACAATCCGAATAAATTCAGTAAAATGGGCACCGATATACTAAATATATGTAAGAATAGTATATATAACGTATGCAGACCATTCACTGAGTGTATGCTTCCACTATAATCAATGAAAATGGCTACTTTAGGCATGACAGCATCGGCTGGTCCACAAATGTAAAAATAGACCAGTCTCTTGTTACTACTATTAAACTAAAAACATACAGATAAAGACTCTTAGCATCAGCATTTATGTAGCCAGTGCCAGCTAACTTTACCACTTATATTGTCTACTACAGGCTGTAGATGTTAAATTACCCACATCAAACCAGCTTTACGCAAATTCAGTGAAAATATTGGTGTAGGGGAAAACCACTACTCCAAAAGTTAACTGGAGGTGTTCATATGGAAGTAGCTGAAGTCAATAAAATATCATAATCGAAGTCTGATATTAGTTGTGTATGTCTATTCGGAATACCAATGTGAAATATACATACTTGCTCCAGCCATGGTACTATACAGTCATTGTGAAACAAGTGATTGCACGGTAGTTGCCTAACGCTCTCTTCAACACTGTAGTCTTCTTTGCATACGGGGCACTCTAAACCAGCACCTGCACAAACAACAAATGACACGCCATCTTTCTGTGCTCACACTGATACTGTTTATGAGTTTAGGCAGTGTTGAGCAGTGTCAGTTTAATTCACTAGAGCATGATCAAAAGTTAAATGTGATGATGTCCCAAAAAAAGGAAAATGTCAAGACAATTTTATGGGCTGTTTTCCCATAAAAAATACTGTTATGAATCAGCAGAAAGGTCTATATAAATGTTTGGTTTTTTTAAGCAGTGTGTGTAGCTTAGCAGGTTGCAGTGACATGTCCAATATTTGTGTGTGGCGTCAATACAAAGGACACTGATCAAATTTCTGTTCTGTTCAATAACATAAAAATGTTATCTCTGACAAACGGTGTAAGAACCAGCAAGTTTGAAATTGAGAAGTGGACTTACTGACGTGTTCCTCTGTGATGGAAATTGTGGGTAAACTCTTTATCCTTTCTCTGTCTGCAGGAGGCGGACCTGTGTTTTCAAACTGGTTTAACAACTACAAGTGAAGAAGAGCAGATTCACAATAAATGGCTGTGACCAAATCAGCATGAGAAAAAGGCTGAACAATCAAAGACAACTTTTAAACATTCTCTTTCTATAACTAGATAAAATTTATGACTGATTTAATGCAAGTTTTTCTCGATGCCTGATTTGTCACTTGCAGATATACAATTATATTATGATGTGCATTTGAAACATTCTTTGACTTTGTACACAAAAAAAGCAAAAAATTACCATTTTTAAAGTTGGCCAATCTCTGCTCATTTCTAAACCGCTCCTCGTGCTCCTGCAATATCCTACAATATTTACAATGATCCCTAAAATTCTCGTGCTAACCAGACTTTCACATCAAGGATCATCACTATTCAGATCTCGGTCAATGAAAGCTATGACCCAGCGAGCAAACCACAGGTTTCAGTCAACAGTGTCTAAGCCTAAAGGCAGAACATCAGATAAGGAATGTGACCAGGAGCATTTCTTGACATGACAAAGTTATTCACTGTGAATTCATCCTCAGGGTCAACGCGGAGCTGTCTGAAACCATCATGCAAAGCAGGAGACAACAAACGTATTCCCTTAAAAACACCCTACTCACCTCATCTGGCATCTTCAAACTTCCTCCTCTAATTAATAACTGTGCATATGCAAGCGGTCTGAACAGGAATTCCAGGGAGCGGATAGAAACGGTGCAAAGGAGCAGAATGAAGCGGCAGAATGAAGGGGCTATCAACAAAATTTAAATCATGTATCGCTTTGCGTTTACGGTAGGGAATCATAAAAGCTTTTAACCTTCACAGTGTGAAATTCATATTTTTAAAAATTAGGGGGAATTCTTCCCTTAAATGCTTCCCACAGAAATGATTTATACACTTTGGGGATGATAGTGCTTGTGAACTTAACTTCAAGTCTTAGATTGTTATTTCTATTCTAGCCTTGGATTCTGTTTAGTCATTCTCCATCAGCTACAACATTGCTGTAATTTCTGCTTTCTGTTTTTGTTTTGACGGTTTCCTTTTCTTTGGTCTTGATGTGGAAGGCAAATATGTAAACCAATACATTTAGCAAGTTATCTGTGTTTTAATGTCTTTAAGTCCATATTTTTTAAGTCTGCCGGTGTATGTTGTGAAAATGAGACTTTCTAAACCAGCAGATGAACTTCATAGGCTTACAGCGAGGGAGAGGGAGTGCACCGGGCACTGTATAGGTCAGATGTCAATCCACTTCTTAAGCACTCTGGGCCAGTCTTTCAGCATCAGTGCGAATGTTGGGCTGAGCATTTTAGATCACTGTCATTGTGTGTGAAAATTTCCTGCATATTATAATTAAGTGCCACATTTGCAGAAATCAAGCCCCAAGCCTTGTATGCACTTTACCACTGTATTTCTGGGACCTTATTGAAAAGACTCTCTGGACACTGTAACCATCTATAATATGCAGCTTCATCTCTATTGCCATATGAAGAAAATATTTTATATACCTGTGTAATGATTGCATCAAGTCCATTGGCACCCCAGGCATAGTCCATTGGATTGGAATGGAGCATTCCCCTGTAAGATAAGCAGTAATCTAAGTAAAAAAGTCAACAAAGTAAAGATGATTTAAGTATATTGGAATCAGTAAGCAAACCTGCATCACACATTCTTAAACTTACCAACGTCCCATCCCAATATTTGGCATGGCTGTAGGTGCTATAATTCCATTTACTAGCTGCTGGATAATTCTGCTCCAGGAAAAAAATATCACAAAAACATACCACTTTCAAAAAGCAACAAGGAACAAACTGAGAAATTCAACTAGTATAATTACCTAAATAACCATGTGCAGAGTTTATAATGGCTTGAGCTTTCAACATTTTGGGACCACAAAAATACACTACCGTTTAATACAAATGGTCATTTTTTAATATTGATCAAAATAACAACCACATTCTAAAGTGAGATTAATACTGATATGGGTTTTACCGTAAAAGGTCACATTTAATATTTGCACGTAATACAGTAAGAAGATAAGTTGATTCTCTAGCCAATCTTTTCAGACTCGCTATACTGCTGAAAATGTCTCACCCCTCTAATGTGGGCAATCCTTCATGTCGCGTACCCTGTCGTCGAGGAACATGTCGACCCCGTGGTTGCCGCGCACTGTATCTTTGCCGCGATGCCATTTCCCGTTCTCTTCTGTTTTCTGTCTCTCGGTTGTCTTCTGTGGGCAGCCGCAACCGAAGGTCAAAATTTTCATCAAAAATCCCAAGGGCGAAAGGACCATACCCCGGAGGAAATGTGAACAAGTGTTGATGATCCGTGTTCTAGTGGTAAAGACAGAGTCAATGTCAAAACAGCCTGTAGGGTGGAAAAATGTTTTCTGTCTTATCAAGTAACACTGACCTCCAAGACTGGGCGAAACTGATCACTGGACGAGGAAGTAGAGGCAGACCCATTTTCAGCACTGCATGAACGCAGAAAGTGAAAAGCTAAGAATTGGGAATCTACTGTAATGTTAAACTAACTAGAGATGTACCAATATATTAGCAGAACATCAGTATACCTGCCTTGTTCAGTGACTTTGGCCTGTCATTATATAACGTCATATACCGCTTACATTCACACCTACGGTCAATTTAGACTCACCAATTAACCTAACCCCTTTGCATGTCTTTGGACTGTGGGAAGAAGCCAGAGCACTCAGAGAGAACCCACGAAAGCACAGAGAGAACATGCAAACTCCACACAGAAGGATCTAAGCTGGCCAGCTGTTGGGCTTGAACCCGGACCTTCTTGTTGTAAAGCAACAGTGCTAACCACCATGCCACCATATACTCTATTGTTGGTTCAGTTATTTTAAGGTGTCATAATAAGGTAACATTTACCAATGTTCTTCTTTTTGCTGATCCCTTTAGGGGTCACCACAACAGATCATCTGCTTCCATCTCATCCTATCCCTTGGATTATTTTCTGTCGTATCAACACTCTGCATGTCCTTTCACTACATCCATGACTCTTCTCTGTGGTCTCGCTCTTTTCCTGTTGCCTGGCAGCTCCATCTTCAGAATCCTTTATCCCTCCGCTGCATATGTCCTTCCTTTTACTCTTGCTACATCACTGTGTCATAAATCACCTCTGACACTTGTCCCAGATCACATCTGATACTCCACCCTGCCTGCACTCTCTTCTTCACCATCCATTGCTTTGGATGCTTGACTCCAGGCATTTAAACGCATCCACCTCTCCTGCCTCTGCTCCTTGCATCTTCACCATTCCACCTGCCTCATTCTCATTCACACACAAACATATATTCTTCTAATAACTTTAATTCCTCTTCTCTCCAGGGCATACTTCCACCTCTCCAGGCTCTCTTCCACATGCTCCCTGTTCTCACTACAGATCACATTGTCATCTGTAAATATCATAGTCCACAGACACTTCTGCCCGACCTCATCTGTCAACCTGTTCACCTCTGCAAAAAAGAAGGGGCTCAGAGCCAATCCTTAATGTAATCCCACCCCACCTTCTCACTCACGCCACACACGTCATCATTATCTTGCTGTCCTTGTAAACGTCCTGCACCACCGTCACATATTTTCCTGCCACTCCTAACTTCCTCATACAATACCAAAGCTCCTCTCTAGGTGCCCAATCATATGCTTTCTCTAGATCTACAAAGATACAGTGTAGCTCCCTCTGAACTTCTTTATACTTCTCCATCAGCACTCTCAACGCACGGTCAAGACTGCATAACATCTACTGCTGGCAGGCCAATATTTATCTGTTGTGTCACATCAATTTTGCACTGGTTAAATGGTGAAGGATAGTGTGATGAAGAAGTGAAAGACTTTAAAAAATATTTTATTATAAATGCAATTTCTTTGTTTTACTGGCATAAATGCATATAGAAAATTAAGTACTGATATCAGAATAATACAATCAGAGTTTTCTTTCAAATCAATCACAATCATGATACACACGACATTCATACTTACCTTCTCTCTTCAGGCAATTCCTCAATAAAGCCAGATTCACAGCGTGGACACGTGTAGTCCTACAATGAAAATATCGATGTGAACATCCCAATACACACAGTTGTCTCTTTAAAAGGGTCCAACACTAACCAACTGTACTTCCACAGCCCAGAATACAGTACAGGCCTTTATTTAATAGAGCTTAGTTTGAAGTGTAAATGAACGGCACTGTGTTACACAGCAAAGCAGCAAACTGACTGTTACTGTAACATTCAAGAAGCTTCATATGAAAGGTTAGAGAGCAGAGTGCTGGAAGAGGCAGGCGGGTTGTTGCCGCAACAGCGGAACCGACAGAGAGGGACTTCGGAATGATTTCACAACTACAACCCGCTGACAACAGCCCGCACTGGAAAGAAACACTCCCATAGAGATTTTTCCTGAATAAATCTGTCTTAAATCGAAAGTGACACTACGGTTTCAGGTTAGCTAGCTTTTCACTTCAAAACGTTACCACCGTAAAGCCGCCAAAGGCTCTGCCTGTTATTCAGTGTTCAGCGGTACAGCACCGGTAAAACAAAACATCTTTGCGGGATGTAGCCGTCAGTTACATTACACTTGACAGCCACTCTGTCCTTTACTACAGGGCTAGCCGAACTAGCGCAGCTAAACGGCAGCAATTAGTTGAGAGACTCTGTGAGCGCCACACACAATAAAAAACAGACAAGCCCGGATATTACTCCTCATTCTTGACGCTGACAAACAGCGTCTCTCTGGTTCTCACCGGTAAACGCGGACTTATCTCTGCTGAACACCGGTGACAAAAAAACCGGCAGGGCCGTTGAGGAGCTTCAGCCATTTCTGAGCAGGAGGGAAGCCGTTAGTACGGTACGGACGGGTAGCAACAAGGGACAATAGAAACGACTTCGGAAGCAAGACAAACGTGTGTGACAGACAGGAAAAATAAGCCAGACAGGACTTCCGGTTTAATATTTAAATACAGATAAAAGTAGAAAGTAAGTGTACAATCATCGGGAGTCATTTCTCTTATCATGCTACAAAGAAATGTTATAAAGAAAAACAATCAAATAAAAAAGCAGCAAGAACTATATACTCAGAGGTACTGTTAAACATATTTACATAGCTTCAATAAAATAACTGCAAAAGCTATACTTTAAACTTATTACATCATAGTTACACATGGAGAGTGGACATATATACATATGGATGAGTTTCAATTCCGCATGATTCCACATATTGAGATTGTAATGTATATATATTGCATGTATAACATGTCATCACCTTCCACAAGAGTCCTACCTACTGAAGTCAGGTTTTCAGAGCTGGCTAAAACTAAACTATAAGAAAAACTAGGTGTGAAGATTTTAGACTTTAGGAAAGCCAAAACTTCTTTACAAAACAAGATAAAATAGAGAGAAACAGATCTAAAGAAAGTCTTTGGATTTAGGTTTTGTTGTTTTGAAGAGGCCATATTGGTTTATCGACCCAAATTGGTAGATATGCACAACTTTACAGTGCATTGATAATAAAAAAGAATAATATGAATAACTAAATATTTTTAAACAATACAAATTTAACTGGACCCAAACTGAATAAAAAAATGAGAAATAAGAATAAGAAATAAGAAATACAAAAACTACAGCATAACAATAATGGGGTTTGATAATGTAGTTAAGTAAGGAAGGGTTTTTATAGGAATTTGAAGTGAGTGGTGAAGTGAGTGGTAGGAGTGACAGATTCAAAATGGGGGTGGGATTACATCAAGGATGGGCTCTGTACCTCCACTTGTTTTCAGTGGGGATGGACAGGTCGAAAGATAGGGTCAGGCAGAAGTCTCTATGGACTGTGATGTTCACAGACAGCACAGTGATCTGCAGTGAGAGCAGGGAGCATGTGGCAGAGAACCTGGAGAAGTGGAGGTACGCACTGGAGAGAAGAGGAATGAAAGTCAGTAGAAGCAAGACAGAATACGTGTGTGAATGAGAATGAGTCAGGTAGGATGGTGAAGATGCAAGGGGCAGAAGTAGTGAAGGTGGATGAGTTTAAATATCTGGGATCAACCATCCAAAGCAACAGACAGAACACAAGAGAGGTGAAGAAGAAAGTGCAGACAGCGTGGAGTGGGTGGAGATGAGTGTCAGGGTAGATTTGCGACAGGAGAGCAGCAAAAGTGAAAAGGAAGGTTTACAAGAGGGTAGTGAGGCCATGATGCATAGTTTGGAGATGGTGACACTGACAAAAATACAGGAGGCGGAGGTGGCTTAGTTAAAGATCCTAAGATTTTCGCTGGGAGTGACCAGGATGGACTATAGATGAGTACATCAGAGGGACAGCTCATGTTGAGAAGTTTGGAGACAAAGTCAGAGAGGCAAGGCTGAGATGGGTATGGACATGTTCAGAGGAGGGATAGTGGATATACTGGACAAAGGATGTTGAAGATGGAGCTGCCAGGCAAGAGGAAAGGAGAAAAATCAAAGAGAAGATTCATGGATGTGGTGAAGGAGGACATACAGAGAGCTAAGGTGACAGAAGAGGATGAAAGGGATAAGGTGAGATGGAGGCAGATGCTCTTTTTATCTGCTGAGTTTGTCATAGAATATTGTAAATTTCTTGTGCAGAGTTACACAGGCATACAGGCACCAATGTCTTTCTAATACACACACAGCACGCACACTGAGAGACATACACAGACTACTTCTTCTTCTTCTTCTGCTTGTAAATTTTATTGGCGGTTGGCAAACATCAAAATAGTGCATTACCGCCACCGACTAGTATCCCATCCACCTGTGTCATCCTTGCGCAGGGCCCACGACCCTGGCGTCATCAGCCAAGGCCTACACAGACTGACATCAAGGAAACCTAAACTTAAAACTAAAGGCGTCCCAACAAGCCAGTCCCCTCCTCAAGACATGCCCAGACACATTGCACTTCAAGGTACCTTCATCCTTTGAAGGTGACATCAAGGTACAACAATTTTGCATACATGTAACTGTTGAATACTGCTTTTATAACATGGAATAACAAGGGACCAGTCCAAGGAACTGCTTGCCAGTAAACTGTCCCTATTACCTTTGAGGTTTGATTCCAGGTGGGGACACAACCTCCTGTCATCATGCCAGGTTGCGTCAGGAAGGGCATCCGTCGTAAAACCAAATTGCCAGCTTAATCCGCTGTGCTAACCCCTTGGGGGAGAATACAAGGGAGAAGGAGAAGTTGCTTTTGAGAACATTTGAAAATGGGTGACAAAATATAAAAGTGGTTGTAATTCCTAAACAGTTAATTCAGTACTTTTGTTAAACCCCTTGAATTAAACCTGAAAGTCTGCACTTCGAACAGATCTTGAATGTTTAATTTATAATCCACTGTTGTGGTGTACAGAGGTAAAATTACAAAACGTATCATTGTTCCAAAAGGTATGGACCGAACTTCAAAAATTGATTCTGTTCATGTGGACACAGATCAATTTTTGAAGTGTTACTTACCTGGATGATTGAGAATACATCAAGATATGGACCGAACTGTATTTAGGTAGCGTTTATTGTGGAGAGTTACAAACGGAAGTCTTGTGTTTATTAGGAAGCCGTCCAGCTTTTACTGTAGCAAGTAGAGGCCTTCTTATCGCCCCTCTGTCTTATTTTCGAAATATAGGTTTCTCCTTGCTACGACCATGGAGTCTAACGATGCAGGTATTTACATTAAGATAAACACCAGATATGTGGGAACTTTACCTTAAGTTCGTGATTTAGGCTTTAACGTAAACAAGCTTTTTCAGCGCCTGAACAGCTCGCTGTAGTCAGTGTATAACGTTAGCTCAGGCAACTAGCTGTGGGGTAGCTAGACATGTTAAAGAATAGAATTTAAATAAGGTTAATGCGACTTAGTTAATACCTACGCTCAGCTACTGTTTATAAATTATCACATTTAAGGACACAAGTGTCTCTTCAACCCCGTTCAGACTTAGTCACATAGCTACTGAAAATTGTTTTGCTGCTTGAATTAGACGAGTATTTTCTGGGCTAGCATTAGTCGGTAAATCATTTGCAAAGTTATAATATTACATATAACGCACCATATGTATCTTCTTAACAAATGATGCATTTTGTGGAGTTCCTTGTTTGCTAGGTCATTTGTCAGTGGCTCTGTTAGAGGTTTATATTTGTCGTCATAGGCACTGCATTTTGCCTCATATCTGTTTTAGGTCGAGGAGGGTGGAAGTCCAGACCGGTTCAACCACAGAAAAGCAAGATGAACATGAATATTATCCGTCAAGAAAAACTTATCGCTCAGAAGAAGAAAGAGATTGAAGCAAGAATGGCAGAGCAAGCAAAAATGAATATGGAAACCAGCAGCAAGCCCCTGTCCCAAAAGTAATTATGCACTTCCATGGAAATCATTTTATTTTTTTAAGTACAGTATTTCTGTAAGTTCATATTTTTACACATGCATATTTTAACAAAGTATATTTAAAATTAATTTGTCCACTGTGATCCCTCTAGTTCTCCCAGCATCCAGGGGGCTTCCACAAATAAGTTTGCAAATGACGGGAGCTTCTTACAGCAGTTCATGAAGATGCAGAAGGAGAAGGCCAGCGTGTCTGGTTGGTACCTGCATCTCTAAAACATTACTCAGAAGATAGCATCTATGTTTTATCATGTCACAATTTTGTGCAGTGAAATTTAGCACAGCTTCTGTTTTGGTTAATAGAATTGTCCTTTATACCTGTACAATGTGTGCCAGGTAGATGATCTATAAGAACGTATCCCAGAAAGTGTTTAGAATACATTGACAGGACAGCTGGCATTACCATATATTACTTGCTTTTTTTGGTTACCTGTCAGATATTCTGGTTGAGAAAAGACCATTACTATCTATTGCAGGCGTCCATTTAATTCATCTAAATGCTAGTAGAAGGCTTTTTCTTAGGTGTGTTGTTTTTTCATACACTTATAGGTTCCACCAGTGATCCCAAGACCCCTTCAGCCCCAACTCCATTACCGGGAGGAAATGCGTTACAGAAAAAGAGCATTTTTGTTGGCCAGCGGCCTGGACTTGGAGTCAGCAGCATGCTAAGTCAATTCAAGAGCTTCTCACAGTCCAAGAAGAATCCTGTTATCAGCCAGAGGCCGAGTGTGTTTTGCTCTCCAGATGGTGAAGATGAGGAAGAAGAGGCTGATGATTCCAAACTCTTAGAGTTGAAAGGTAATTCTGGGCCTGTGTTTTTCATTGTATCTCGGGAGAGCTCCATGGCTTGGACATTTCAGTGCATCCTCTGCATACTCCAGTGGCACAGTTGCCTTGTGACTGGCATTTTGTCATTTGTGCCCTTTGAGTAAATGTGCTCATAGCGTGCTTAAAGTCTCTCCCCCAGAGGATTCAGACACCAGACTCATTATCGACAAGATGGCCTCTTTTGTGGCAGAGGGAGGAACTGAGCTGGAGAAGAAGGCCAAGGAAGACTACAAGGACAACCCTGTTTTCTCGTAAGTATGAATTAACATTGTGGCTCAGTCAGTTTTATTTTCATCTGGAAGTATTTTCAGACTTATCTGTTTACAATTTTTGTCCTTGCCTTTTAGTTTTTTATATGATAAGAGCAACATGGAGTATCTATACTACAAGAAACGAGTTGCAGAATTGAGAAGGGATTTGCAAAGACCTGAGAAAACATCAGATAATGGTAAATTATATTAATCTTCTCGCACAAATGCTGTCTCTGCTCTCCTTCTCTCCTCTTTCCTCAGAATTACTGTTATTGCACAGGGCAGTGGATTGCATGTCAGTAACTATTGTCAGATTCACTTACAAGTATTGGGTATTATAATATAACTTTAGACACTCAGGCCCTGATGGTTATCACTCTAGAAAGATTTGCACAATGGAAGCCTGCACTTCTCAAAAGTATTAGTGCAGTGTTGCGAACTACACTGAGGATATGTCCACACCAGTAGGTTTTCATTTTTAAATGTGTTGCTTTTAATGTAATTCACGCTCACCATCTGCAGTACTCAGATGTTCGAACACCTCTTAAACTGACATATTGGGAAACACAGCTGCGCCAATTTTAATTTGAAAATTCCAAGATTGTTTTTTGGTCTGGAAAAAATCATGCTCTTGCCCATTTTCTCCACCTGATTGGGTCTTTTCAGGCACCAAATTTGGGCTGAAATATTACAGCTAGGCTTACAAACATTTTGTGGTTTCATTGATCCATTTTGTGTGGGTGCTCCTTTGTCTGTTGCCATGACTTTCTGTGCCAATGGATAATGATTTTAACTACACCAGATTTGCTTTGTGATTATGAATCTATGTTTTCTGCCTCTTTTTACCCCCCCTACACTCTTTTGCTAACTCCAGTAAGAGTTCCACCTCATCATTTATCCAAGTAACCAAATCTCTGGTGTTAGTGTTTGTCATTGCTGCTCTTCCTCTGTAGTATATTTTTTTTTTTTTTTTTTTTTTTTTACCCTT
>VUQH01016295.1:12565-23137 GCA_015106775.1 Etroplus canarensis | reverse complement strand
CTAAATTGGCTTTAGCTTGTGAATGTGAGAGAGCCATGTTATAGACTGGTGACCCATCCGGGGTGACCCATCCGGGGTGTCTCC
The DNA here is from genome assembly GCA_015106775.1 of Etroplus canarensis. Lineage (NCBI taxonomy): Eukaryota > Metazoa > Chordata > Actinopteri > Cichliformes > Cichlidae > Etroplus > Etroplus canarensis. The sequence continues at coordinate 23,053 of VUQH01016295.1, read as the reverse complement.
CGCCTCTCACCCTATGACAGCTGGGATAAGCTTCAATGGGATGGAACATTGTTTGTCTTGAAGCTTTGTTTTAAATTTTCTCAACCTGAGTGTCATATTTTCTTTAGCTGTGATGATGACAAAGTGATTTGAATGAATCAGCATGGCATTATGATGTCGGCAAACCACAGCCTTAACCTTTGCGTTCTCTATAATTCACATTAGCCATACTATGGGTAAGCAAATGGAAATTTATTTTAAAATACAGAGCTAGTGGCAGTTTCAAACTTAAAATTTAAGGGTAAGACTCTTCTTAATTTAAAATATTCCTCTTTACATTTTTTTTGTTTGTCAGAGTAACCACTGAGCCTGTAGAGCAGTTTGGATATGGGCCAAAAAATGTGAGGAGCTTGGGTGTAGAGTTTCTAACATCCTGACTTTTATATATTTTGAATATGAAGTGAAATTTTTAAAGACATTTTTTTGTGTAACCAAAGGTTTTGGAATAATGTTTATGTTGAATTTATAATAAAGGGTCAAACAGGTCCTGGGTGATTTTTCTTTATGACGTGTAAAACAAGAAAATCCACATTCTCCTGTTTGTGCTGCTGAAGGCAGAGGGAGACACTGTTTGGATAAAGGGGTGTTTTAACTGCCAGCCAGGCTGTAAATATGTTAAATACTGTTTGCAATCACAACCCACTTCCCCCTGTGGACGAGGAGACGTGATTACTGGGATAACAAGATTTACAGGTGATTCCATAAAATAGCCACTGAGGGCGAATTTATAACCAGCATTAATCCACATGCTGGGAAGCTGAAGCCCATTCTTCTCTTGTAATGAGATGAGCATTGTTACAACAGCACTGATTTGCTCCAGACTGCACTACTACAACTCATTATACCGGGTGTTATTTAATTCACACTATTCCATCTGCAGCTGGTGTAAAACACTCTGGACAGAGTCTTAATTGGTGTAACTGAAAATATTACACCTATACTGGCTTCCCTGCACTGGATACCAATAGATTGTAAGATTTTCAGAATTCTGTTGCCTCTGCTCCTTGGTCTGTAAGCACATCAGCTGCTGGGTAAAGGAGACTGTGCTTGTGGCAGCTTAAAATCTCTGAAATGACCTCCCTTTCAAAATCAAATATTCCCTTTCATCTAAATGGAAAAAACAAAATAAATCTTACAATCCCCTGAGCAATGTAAAGAATTTAAAGGATTGATATACAACGTAGTATATAGACTAAAGTATTGGGTCATGTACACATTACACCTACAGGTAATTTTTGACATCCCATTCTAAATCCATAGAAATTAATATGGACTCCCTGCACAGCTTTGACAGCTTCCACTCTTCTGGGAAGGCTTTCTGCAAGATTTTGGAGTGTCTGTGGGAATTTTAGCCCATTCACCCAGAAGAGCATTTGTGAGGACAGACACTGATATTGGCCAAGAGGGCCTGGCTCACAATCTCTGCTCTCTGCTTCATCCCAAAGGCATTCCATGGGGTTGAGGTCAGGGCTCTGTGTGGGGTAGTCAAGTTCTTCCACATCAGATTCATCCAGCCATTCCTTTATGGACCTTGCTTTGTGCACTGGAGCACAGTCATGCTGGACCAGAGAAGGGCCTTCCCCAAAATATCTCAGTAAGCTGAAGCGTTGTGATTTCCCTTCACTGGAACTAAGGGCAGGCCAACCCCAGAAAAATAACCCCCACAGCGATATCCCTCCACCACCAAACTCTACAGGTGGCACAGTGCAGTCAGGCGAGTAATGTTCTCCTGGCATTCACCAAACCCAGATTCATCCATCAGACTGTCAGACAGAGAAGCATGATTTGTCACTCCACAGAATACATTTTTATTGCTCCAGAGTCAAGTGGTGGCATGCTTTATGTGACTCCATCTGACTTGGCGTTGTGCTTGGTGACATAATGCTAGCATGTGTCTGCTTGGCCATGGATACTCATACCATGAAGCTCATGGTGCACAGTTTTTGTGCTGATGTTAATGCCAGAGGAGGTTTGGAACTCTGCAGGCACTGAGTCAGCAAAGCATTGGTGACCTTAATGCCCCATGTGCCTCAACACTCTGTGACCCCTCTTTAAATGTATGTGATCTTCCTGACGTTAATTTATGCTTTCTTTAAAACCATCTGTCAGTAAATAATTTCAGATGGATCCAAACAGTCTCATCAGATTATCAGCCTGTATTTATGTTATTCTATCAATGTGGAGACACACAAAAAAAACAAAATCTGCATGTTTTCTATGACTCTGGGTTGTTCTTAACTGTCCTACTATTTTAGCAGTTGATTTTTTTTATTTAATCATCAGTCATACAAGCTTTCGGTACAGTTATGTTTTCTTGTATGACCATAGTGACGTTATTATGTTTGTCTGGATTTGTTGCACACATTTCTGAAAACATGTGTCCTATAATGTGTGCAGCACTTCATCCGTTTTTTTAAACATACTCTATGAATACAGTTGATTTTAAGTGTTTCATATTATTTTTTTAAAAACATATTAACCAATTAGCCTTCGATATAATTGAAATAGCCTAATTTAATGCAATCTATCTAAAGACTGTAGTCATTTAAATAAATGATGGGGTTAGGGTGACCAGACCCCAACAAAATAAATATGTGGAGCAGCGTGGGACGCTTGAGCAATGCTGGGAGGTGGTCTGAAATTTTCATATATAAGATAAAAATAAAATAGACTGTGCAGGTTACTGCAGTCTGAAGTCAGACTTTAGAAAAGTGGAAGTCCTACAGAGCCAGTCAAGATGTGAGACATTGTCTCAAGATACAGGACAGGGGGAAAAGGAGTAAAAATCCTGTGGAATCCCACATAAAGAGGGACGTCTGGTCACCCTTGAAGGAATTATTGGTACATACAATAAGCAGGTGTAGACTCCATTTGTCTCAACAGCTGCCACACCTTGCTTGGAGCAAAGTATTGAGCAAGTTACAACAAGCAGGTCAGGCATGATGTGTGCTTGCTTGTAAAGAAAATGCAGGAAAAAAATGTGTCTTTTTTTAAACCGGACCTGGTCACTCTGAATAAAAGGAACAAAATAATTATGTCAGAAAAGTAGATTTTCTCTATGCTTTGTGGAAAATACACTCACTGGCCACTTCATTAGATATTCCTTGCTAGTAGACCCCCCCCCCACCACCCTTTGTCTTCAGAACTGCAACAAGGTGCTAGAAACATTTCTCAGAGATTTTGGTCCATACTGACATAACCACATCAGTTGCTGCGGATTTATCTGCTGCACATTCATGATGTGAATCTCCTGTTCCACCACATCCCAAACATGCTCAACTGGTTTGAGATCTGATGACTGCAGAGGCCATGTAGTAAGTACAGTGAACGCACCATCAGGACCTAAAGTAGGCAGTTATGCTGAGATGGTTTGGACATGTGCAGAGGATGGATAGTGAATGTATTAGACAAAGGATGTTGAAGATGGAGCTGCCAGGCAGGAGTTAAAGACCACAGAGAAGGTTCATAGGTGAATTGTGGAAATTCAGCAAAAATCTGAAACAAATGAAACTCATACAGAACCAAATGTCTTTTTGGTTTTAATATCTTCAGGTCAGACAGCAAATTAAGAGCATTGGGGTGGTCATAAAAGTATCTGGCAAGGGAGAAAATGCAGACACAAAGTAGTTATAAAATACAGGGGATGGTGTGAATATAAACAAGCATCTCCTCTTGGTGCCTCTCTGGGTCACGAGCAGGAAAAAAAAACTGCCTCAACCAGTTTACACAGATCAGGTCACAGAGTCCAGCCAAAGTAGCAAAAAGAGACACTATGAGGATGTGACAGAATTTTCCATTAAACACGAGGCAGAAACCTAATATAAAAGAAACATTTAAACAGAAAAAACATCATTTCTAAATTTTCCCATCGCAGATGTGAAGGACATGCAGATGGTTGGTGTGGCAGAGTAAGATGCAAGGGACAGGGTGAGATGGAGGCCGATGATCTGCTGTGGTGACACCTAAATGGAGCAGCCAGAGGAATTGGTAATGTGTCCCACACACACTTTCTCCCTGCACCACATGTAATTTGCTTGGGGACCTGGTCTTTCTTCGTGTCCATGTAATGACAGCGGACAGTAGATAATATTTTGGTAGTGAGACCTGCTATGATGTATGGTTTGGAGACAGTGGCACTGCCAAAAAGACAGGCAGAGCTGAAAGTGGCAGAATTGAAGATGTTGAGATTTTGAGAGGCATGGCTGAGATGGTTTGGATGTGTGCAGAGGAGGGATGGTGGCTGTATTGGACAAAGGATGTTGGAGATGAAGCTGCCAGGAAGGAGGAGAAGAGGAGGACCAAGGAGAAGGTTCAAGGATTTAGTGAAGGAGGACATGCAGAAGGCTGGGGTGAGGGAAGAGGATGCAAGGGATAGGGTGAGATGGAGGCAGATGATCTGCTGTGGTGATCCCAAAAGGGAGCATCCAAAAGCAGAAGGAGAGTCACCACATTATGATGCACCTTTGGCTGCTCCTTTGTATTCTTCCCAAGGGATCGTCACAGTGGTTCAATCTGCACTGGTAATTTGGCAGAGGTGATGTAACCCTCCATGATGAGAGGGGCTTGTGTCCCCACCTGGATTCGCAACATTATGATAATAATAACAAAAATAAATACAAAATCTTCAGGATACACTTGTACTTTTTCACTGTACTCTACTTAAAGAAAGTAAAAACTACGTTTTTACTGTTCTTGTCCACTCGAGATTAAACTGGACTGTGTGTGTTCCATGAAGTAAAGAGTTTCACACCTCCACCTTGCAGAAAGTCTTAACGTCAGCTGTTGTTTTTCCTGTTCTGCCGACAACACCTGAATGCAGCACTCACCGCGGACGAGCGCATGCGCGGGGAGGTGGACGGAAGCCGCTGCAGGCGGTCCGCCGTCTTTTCAGTTCCTAGAATGACTTGAAGCGACTCTCGCGTCTTCGGCTGCACCGGCAGTTTTCCGCCGTCTCGGTCCCCTTTGTGTGACTCGCGTCGAGGCTGGATCCTTTCCGTGCGGGGCGGACTTGAAGCCGTTTGAAGCAGATAGTCGGTACGTGCCGGTGATAACTTACAGCGAAGGTTTGGAAGGAGAGCCGCTTTTTTAAACTGATCCTGCTGTACAGCAAGTGTTTGGCAGCCACCCTGCTCTCCGAATTACATCACCTAAACAGCTCGGCTGGCTAAAGCTACCTGCTGCTTTCAGATTAGCGCTGATAAAGTGGCCAAAGATTCCCCCCGAGGGCTGCTGCTGCTGCTAGCCTGTTAGCTAGCAGAGTGTTTGTGTGTCCACGTTAGCAGAAACTTAACGCTGTGAAGACGCTGCTACATAATGTCATGCTGCCTCTCAGCACTGTTACAGAGGCTGCACTGTCATCCAGCTGAGGTCAGTTCACTCAGAAGGTGGAAAGAGTGGCTGAGGGTGACATTCAGAGAAAGTAAAGTTGTAACTTTACAAGGGAAAATGGGGGGGAATGAGGAAATAGCATGGCTCATCTCTGAGGAAATATTCTGGAACAAATGGCAAATTTCAGGAGGACAAAGGAAGCAACTTTACGAGAAAAAATTAGCACATTAACAAGTGAAATAATGTACCTTCGCCTGCTCTCTTGCCACAGCAGACACATCAGCATTGGTAAGAGACAGAGGTTTTACACCGGATGCCCTTCCTGACGCAACCCTCCACGGTGAGAGGGGCTTGTGTCCCCCACCTGGACTCAAATCAGGGACCTTTCGCCTGTAAGGTGAATGAATGTGTGAGCCACTACAGTGTGGGGACAAACCTGCCAAATTTGTGAGTAAACCTTTCAAATTTACAGGGAAAAATTAGCAAATTTAAAGGAATAAAGCGTGGTGGTACGGTGGTTAGTACTGTCGCCTCACAGTGAGCGGGTCCGGGCTCGAATCCACCAGCCGGCCAGCTTAGGCTCCCCTGTGTGGACTTTCCATGTTCTCCCTGTGCTTGAAGGGGTTCTCTCCGGGCGCTCCGGCTTCCTGCCACAATCCAAAGACGTGCAGGGGGTAGGTGAATTGGAGATTCTAAATTGACTGTAGGTATGAGTATGAATAGTTGTCCGTCTCTCTCTCTGTTGGCTCTGCGACAGGCTGACAGCCTGTTCAAGGTGTACCCCGCTATTTGCCCCATGACGGCTGGGTTAGGCTCCAGCATCCCCTGCGACCCTGAATTGGATAAATGGAAGAAGATGAATGAATAAAGGAAAAATTGGGGGAAAGAACTAAAATGTTTGGTAAACATTTTGAAGGAAGTACCCGCCTGCCCATCTATCCGTCCATCCATCCATCTTCTGCTTATCCAGCGAAAGGCACGGTACACCCTGGACAGGTTGCCACTTAGTCTAAGGAAACTTTTGAGACAAAATGGGAAAAAACTTAGAAAAGAAGAAATGAAATGAAATTTACAAGAACGAACACAAGGAAAATGTTTTTTTAATACGGAAATAATTTGGCACATTTAAACAATCAAGACCAAATGGCACATTTCCAGGAAAAAGTTGAAGATGAAAAAGAGGGGAAAAAATGTACATAAAAACACTAGCAAAATTTTGAGAATAAAGCTGTCAAATTTACAAAAAGAAAATGGGGAAAAAATTGTTACATTACTAAAGAAATATTCAAGGTTAAATGGCACATTTATAAGAAAAACTCAAATGGTCAAGAGGACCATTTGAGTTTGCAAATTTACTTGAAAAAGCTTAATAATTTACAAGAAAAAAAACTTGAGAAAAAATGAGAGGAAAAATACTGAAATAACTTGCCATCTTTGAAATATTGATGACAAAATGAGTATGAGAGGGGAAAAATGGCAGATTTAAAACATTTATGAAAAAACTAGCACATTTTACTTGTTGTTAAAACACTGTTCAGCCCTGATGCTACTCTGTTACATGCGCTGCTGACCGTTTTTTAAACAGTGGGGTTCAGTTGGACAAACTACACTGGATGGACAAAAGTATTGGGACATACCTCTTAAACATTGAATTCAGGTGTTTCATTCAGTCTCAGTGCCACAGGTAAAACATTATACATTATACAAAACATATATTGCTTTACCATTTTCTTGTCCCACGCTTATGGATCAGTACTTTTAGATTCAGGTCCAGACCGGGGATGTGCACGACTCATGAACTAGACGTTTAAACCTTGCTGCCCTTAATGTCAACCCCAGAAATATGAGTTGGTTAAACTAATTATTCATATTTTATTAAAGTAAAAGTCTACTGAGTTGTTGATTCTAAGATGTTATGTGTTAGGTGGGTGTACCTCGCTTTCTCAGTGACAGGAAGCTGTAAGCAAGGTGCAGAATAAGACTGCACACTGCACACTTGTGCAGCCACACAAAACCATGCTGGTTAATTAGGTGTCACCTAACTAACTGATGTAAGCGCTGAACTGAAACAATGCATTGATTTTTGAATAATGTAATCAGTGGCTTCAAATGAGGCCTTTGAAAAATGGAAAAATCACCAGTTTTTTGAAAGAAGGGTTTTATTTACTCAAGCTTAGCTTCAAAAGACTCTTTTAAAACAGTCATTACAGCAGCTGCTACTTGCAGTGGTTTACACATTTGTCTTCCAAACGAAAGGTCCCCCTCTCACCATGGAGGGTTGCATCAGGAAGGGCATCCAGTGTAAAACCTATCAAATTACCGATGTGGATTAATACGCAGTGGCGATCCCTACCAGGGCGCAGTTTAAGGTACATTACAGTAGCTGCTACTTATTTTTAGCTCATCTGGCCGAAGGATTGATGAGTTAATGCCATGATGAAGCGTCTGACATGCGTACGTCCTTCTGTCCGGCCGTCTACAATTCACAAAAATCACTACTTCTCCTGGAGCACTGGTCAGATTTGATTTAAACTTACAAACAATGATCACCTTATAGGTCTTCACCCAACCTGAGCTCATAGTCAGGGTCGTTTTATGGGCGCTTTTCCATTTTCACAAGAATCGCTGCTCTTGAGAGTATTGGTCTGGATTGTCATGTAATGTTCGTAAACTGTTTCCATGTGCCCCTCTGTCATCTATATATAAATGCCATTGTAAGCTAGATAAGGGCCAGTCAAGAACTAGAGCTATGGTGTAGGTGTAGCACCTAAATTATTATAGGGCAATAACCTGTTTCACCGACATGATCAGCACAACTTTCTATTTTTAGGAGTGGGAAACTTGAACGTTAGTTAGCAACGTCCCACTGTCTTTATTCCTGTATTAACTGTTCTATCATGCTGGCAGATTTTCTATGGTTCTCTGCTTTTAGATGGCAAATTTACTGCTAATGGCGCTGTGAAATATTTTGAAATATCACTTTTCCACTCGTGTTGCATACCACTTGTATTCTGTTAGACAGTGGTGGTTGTGATCTTATTGGTCATGATCATGGAGGGAGCGGTCCCACTGGTGGACTCCCAAATTAGGAAGGCATGGTTGGGGCTTTCCTATTGCCAATATGCTAAGATAAGTAATATGATCAATGCTGTGTGACAGGCTGATGCATTCACTCATTTTCATTCTTTTTGTGGCTGTGGTTAACACTGACCAAGTCATCTGAATACTCCTGAACTCAATTTGGTGGTGAAGGAACATGAATTTGTTCTGGATATGACTGTTTCCGAGCCTCTTTGACTTCTCAGTGAACTTGATTTCTCATTACTTTGTGCAGTACAGCCAATCAGTGACAAGAAAACTTAACACTTTCTTTCTATAATTCACACATTACAGTAACCTGTGAATTATGATGGATTGTGACTCAAAAGAGCTACTACATAAATGACTGGTCTCAGTTGATCTCAGTCTCAACTTTTCTGATAATTTTACTTAAATTGTAGGGTTGCTTGATAACAGTGAATAGACTTTTCTGCCATATTGTGTTTATTACAGTCAGTTTGTTTTGTAAAAAAAAAAAATAATAAAAATAATCAAATGTTAATTAATATCTTGATTTATCTGATCAGTTACTGTCCTGACCAAGGCTTGTCCCTGCAATAATATAATCACCTGAAAATGCCTTAGTAAGTGCCTTTGGCTGCTCTCTTGTATTGCCCCAAGTGGTTTCCACAGTGGATGAATCAGCAGAGATTTTACACTGGATGTCCTTCCTGACACAACACTCCCATGGTGGGAAGGACTTGCGTCCCCACCTGGACTCGAACCAGCGACCTTTTGCTTGCCAGTCAAATGTGCAAACTACTACACTGAGTCTCCAAAGTCCAAATTAATAGAAAAGTCCAAGCATTTTCCTGCTACTTTTGGCCATTTGATAAACAAACATTCAGCAACTAACAAAAAGCTGATTAAAAATTGCAGTCCTAGGGATTTTCCTTTGGTGAAAGGACAAACCTTTTTCGGATGCCAGAAGAGATTTTGTATATATATCTCTATATCTATATATGTCTCCATACATCCCCTTAAATAACTGCTTATTACATTCAGAGCTATTTTGGGGGGGGGCCAGTTTCTATAAGTATAGAGAAATCCCCTACATGAGTCGATCGGTCTTGAATGCTAATGGTTAATATTAAAACGAGGACTGCTTGCTTCCTCTGTCTCAGGAGCGTGTGGGAGCGCATCATGTGGAGGAAGGCTTCTGTAGCGGCCCTGCTGGCGCTAGCTGTTGGCTATTTCTACTATGGCAGCCCAGACCTGCCGGAGCAGATTCTGCAGTACGTCAGCCTGCCAAACTTCCAGACGTCATCTGAGAGCCTGAACAGTCAGGATAGCCTGGAACGGGTGATCTCAGCTGCCTGGGAGACTCTGATAACTCTACCAACCCGGCAATGGAGCAAAGTGGCAGTAGGGTGAGTCACAGAGTTGAACTGTTGCACTGGTTTCTAAAGGGAAAAGATTCCTATTTCTACTCAGGCCTGAAACTGTCACATGAAGGTGCTCTGCTGCTGTGCACATGGAGAGGTTGTAGGCAGCTCTGCTAGTGAGGAGGAATGTGTTATCATGTGTCAGCCCCAGCTCAGATGGCTTAGTCCAAGGAGGTGTCCCAGGGAGTTATGTTGGATGACAGCCGAGTTTACAGCCTGTAACCTGATTTGAATTGGCCAATAAACTGAATCAGTTTTTCAGGTGGCAGAAGGTGATTGGCTGAAGCCAAAGGACAGCCCGCAAGAGGGATGGACATACATTTTTTTTTTAAAGAGAGACATGAATAGAATAGTACATCTGAAGTTAGGCTGAATGTCAATCTGTTAGCATATAGTGCTGCTCAGTGCTGACAAAATTTATTATCATTCTTATTTTGGATAGTATTCAGATGAGAAATTAAGAAAATAGTACTTGAGATTCCTGCTGGAGTTCTTGAAACAATCAGCTGAATTGCTTTTTTTCTTGTTAATCAAAGCCTCTCCTCATGTCATCTTGGCTCTGAGGGAGTGAGTTTGGGGTTTTAGAGTAGGGTGAACATACCACTCGAAAGGGGGGGGGGGGGGGAAGAGATGCACA
>VUQH01016292.1:1846-33163 GCA_015106775.1 Etroplus canarensis | reverse complement strand
CTTAACTTTGCTCATGTAATGTAGCTTCTACTCTCTTTCTCTACACACAGACATGAAAGTCTACACACACACACACACACACACACACACACACACACACCTACACACACACACATACACACACAGATGGCCCTGTGAAAGCTTTTATTGATTGGACTGCAGGACAGAGGGAGGACACAGCAGTGGAAAAATACATGCCAAAACAATTTCCTAGACAGCTGGCCCTAACCAGCCAGTCAACTGTCTTAACCTATTAGGATAAGGTGTGGCTGAGGGATACATTTGGCACACTAATTTTTATTTAATTTTCAGCATTATATTTTCCAAAAGTACAAATTATTGTGATACAGTGCAACAACCCATTGCATCTCACATGACTGCTGCAGCTACCTCAGGGTAGGTATTTGGCAGCACCCAGGACTGCAGTGTGTAATCTATCATAGACAGACCATCTACATTAGTGCCTGGCAAGAATGAGGGTTAGTGGAGAGGGGCACACAAGTGCTGGCATAGAACAAAGATGTGGCCTAGTTTGCCTTACTGATGTGTGGAGTGGAGAGATCAAAGCTCCACAGTGCATCGCTTGCACACAGAATAAAGAATCAAAATTGTTACCTCATGAAGAAGAAGAAAATATGGGCTTGCTAGAGCAAAGGCATGATGGGGACTGTGTTTAAGATGGACTGCCACACCTATACTGTTTGTTGTTAAATTACTCTTCCCTAATTCCTCTCAAGTGGCACAGCAAGATCTAATAGTCATCCACAATAATAACATCAATAGCCATTAAACAAGACCAGTGATTTGATCTGGAATCCATTTGGGAAATTTCTAAACGAGTCATCAGACTTTTCTCCATCTTACAGGACAGGCCTGGCTCAGTCACACTCCCATCTGTCAACAGATTTCCTGCATGCATATAAAAGCTGCATAGGGAAATCATTACACCCCTCAGAAAAGTCAAATGTAAGCGTATGAACACTAAGGAAAAACCACCCTCTAAATGTTATATTTAGTCTACATGGTCTGGTAACTTCCTTTATGTTCTCCAGACTCAATCATAAACACACTTCAGAGAACCACAATACTTGGTGGAATTGAAATGTGATTTGCTTAAATAGGTGGAAATGATTCTGTAAAAGCCAAACCTGCCAAATGAGTTTTTGAGGTTTCCATTCATCCTATATAAATTCACATTTTTCAGATTTAATCATTAAAGTTTTAATAATAGTTTGTGACTTCATGGGATAATATTAATTTGAAGTACAGAAACAAAAACTTACAATAAATTACTTGATTTGCATTATCTTTAACTCTACATATATATTACCTGCTAAATGAAATGCACATGTTTTAATTTATTATTCTGCACCTTCCTCATCTCAACTCCTCAACAATGGATGTTCCATGAAATTTTATTCAGCTACATGCTTTGCATGTGCTTGAACATTCTGCCACCAAGGACACTATTTAATTACAGCAGGCTTCACACATAATCTAAACAAACAAGAGAAGCTACAAACAAACAAGTCCAATTACAGCAGTGTTAAAATAGAGGGTAAAGAAGCATTAGACTACCACAAGAGTAGGTGGGAATGGGAGGAGGAGGAGGAGGAGGAGGAGGAGGAGGAGAAGGAGAAGGAGGAGGATGGCTGCTTTGATTCATGCTTGGAGATTCAACATCAACACTGTTGCTTAATTCAACAGGGATTCATATTAGCCAGCGAAGTATTCCTGTTGGTAATCAAAAGGCCTTTCTCAATGATGCGGTCAAAGAAATCCTTTACACGTTATAGTAACAAATATCATAGCAGGATTGCAAGAGAACACTGAGGATGAAACATATTTAAAGACGGACCAAAAGAATCAATCTAAACTGTTTCAAATTCTGCTATTAAAGGGACAAACACAACAAACAGAGGAAAGGTAGTTGCCCTGTATCTCTTTCTTTATGGGGTAACATCATGTGTTCAGCTCTTATTGATTCTACTAACGCTGCCCTTGAACTGGTAATGGCTTAATGGAATTGCATCTGTAATATTCTTTTGACTGTAAAAGGGAACCCACATTTTTTTCCATAACAGATCAGCATTGTATTGATTCTACTTTTTGGGAGACAGGGTTGCGAGCTGTTGGGAGGGATTCCTGTGATTTCTGCTCTTTCCTGTAAGCAACATTTTGTACACGGAACACACATACAGAAGCTGAATAAAGGTCTTCCCTAGGAGGGAAGCAGATATGATGTGCTTTCTTATAAACGAAACAATATCCGTCAGGTTGCTGACTGTTATTGGATTGTCTTAATGCCAGAGGCCATGTCAAACTGTGCCATTACTCCACAACGTTAGAAATGAGCAACTATGAAAAACTGCCTCGAGCCACGTCTACCCAGCTACTGACCCAACGTGAATTTCCTGTGTGTCACTGACACTCAGACTTTAAAGTATAGATTCATGAGTTTGTCAGTCTGTTTAAGTACTGTGAGTTCATTTGCATTCATCTGTGTTGTCAGTGAGTTTGAGATAAACCAAAGCTAATAAATACAATTTTTTAAATCATGTGAAAGTCTCTCTCTCCCTCTCTCTCTCTCTCTCTCTCTCTCTTTTCTGTGTGTGTGTTTGTGTGTGTGTGTGTGTGTGTGTGTGTGTGTGTGTGTGTGTGTGTTAGCTCTGGCCTCATTAAGAGTGAGTTGATGGGTTGGCAAGGTTAATACAGATTCAAAATCTAAGCTGCACAAATGTAAACCACTTACTTATAGGATGGTTTTTACACTGTTATGTATGTGTGTGTCACTCTGCGTTTAATCTTCATGTGTGCTTATAGACATGATTTTTGTGCGTGCTTGTCTCCCATATTTGAGCAGCTCTGCATGTGCCCTGTAATCTGGTTTACAGGAAACACACCACAGCCAAACACATGGTCGATTTCCCCTCCCGGTCCTATCATTAGCCTGGGGCCTAATCCTTAGTTATAATTCAGATGATGGGCCCTGTCAGTGGGGGCCCGCTAATAAGTCACATAAATCACAGTGTGAAACTGAGGCTGGGTCGAGGGCCAGCAGAGTCAGCCATTTTCCTTTTCTGTAGGCAGAAAGTCTTCGTGTTGCTTGATTACCAATAAGGGCCAATGAAAAGGGCAGTTACACACCCACACACACATGCAGAAAGAGTGGTAATCTAAAGCTGTTCATGCTTTGAATACTGAGCATGGTGAGATGCCAAAGGAGTGCAGCTGAGCAGTGGGGGAGACTGTGTTATCATGTGTTGAATACTGCAGAGCCATTTACTTTTCTCACATGTCAACAAATTAGAGATAGAAAAAATAATTTTAAAAAATGAAAATAATATTTCCCTGGCCTTTATCGTTTCCCTTAATATTTCAGTGCCAAGTTTCTTTATCCAAGTCATTTTATAAGCATGACATTGAATCACCTTGATACACATTAGAACGTTTGTATTTGTTTGTGATCATGTAGTGGAAAAGGGCCATGTGTTAGGACAGCCGTGGTCTGATATGGGATTATCACAGCTCTCTAGCAGGCAAGGGAAGCCTGTGGATTAGATCTCACACCAGAGATTAATCCAGGACAATCTGCTATGACAGAATTATTTCTTTGACATATGGTTTTCCCATTAAAGATCTTAAACTCCATTTGGAAGATTAACACAGCATATCTGTGACTAGCTAACATGGATTCGTGGTAAAAACAAAATCTTGTCTACAAAACTTAAGAGAATAAATTTCCTACATAGTGTTGTTCTTTTAGTGATGAAAGCATGAAATTCTTTCTGTGTAAAGTTGATCTGAGGTATGGATGAAGTTAGTCTTGATTATGCTGATATTTTACAATGATGAGGAGGTGTACAATAAGCATTTAAATGTCAACGAAGGATTTAGAGTAACATAAGAAAAAAACTTGAGAGGATAAGCAAAAAAGCAAAGGCTGTTTGTATTCAAAGTTTTTAAACATATTACAGTATTTTGGGTAAAGTACATCCCATTGATCTATGTCATCATAAAATAGCCTTATAGTAAATTTCACAATTAGCACTAACAGAGTTTTGTCTGTGTTTTTTTTTTCCGGAATATTGTATACAATCTTTTTTAGAAGTAAAACCACTAATAATGTCAAATCAAGATCCTTTTAATAAAGATATGAGGTATGCATATACACAGAAGTGTTTCAAACTGAATGTAAAGAGTTTGTAATGTAGTCTTTGGTCAGTTCTAACTGTATATGTTCTAGCATTAGCTTTTAGTATACATTGCCTTGTATACAGTATACAGTGACCAAACACAATAATTAAGTCTTTTTTTCAGTTTCATTTTACTAAAATCCTTCTGTCGCCAGAGCCAAAGGACACTGTGCACCTGCATAAACTTTTGCTGTCAACATTACATTGTTTCTTGAACATTTTTATCTTTCTGAGTGATCTACCTGTTTTATAGTGGGGGCATACAGTACTGTAGGACTGACAGGACAATTTGTATATATTTTGTATTAACTTAGCCAGCTTTGTTCCTGGATTTTGTGTTTAAATATTTAGAGCACACATTCATCATTAAACAGCTCATTATGTCATTTTCTATGTATGTGTGTCTCACTTACCCATTTTCATAATTAAGTTCTCTATATTTCAAAGACCATACATGCACCCAAACCTTAGCTGCATACCGAGTTGTGTAGGAGTTAGATGTGAGTTGGAAATTTGAGCTTGCACTAATGCACAGCAATGTGCATCTTTCTGTAAAAGAGATCATCTCTCTCTGATCATCTTAAGCAATGAAACTCAGCTGTGCTGTCCTCCATTTGACAAAGGCTTACGTAATGCTTTATGCTACAATAGACTATAAACCTCTCTATAATTTTTATTGCTTCAATTTTGTTTTCTTATACTAGTGGATCCATTTCTTTTGATCAGTCTTTCACATACATGCACTTACATATTCCATAACGGTGTGGACATGCAGCCAGGACAACCAAGATAAGGAGTGGGTTACCAATGAAGATACAGATCAATTAAAAACAGCACTGAAGTGAAAGGAATCTCTCTCCTTGAATTTAAGAACATTATTCTGTCTTTTAGGGCATCCCACATTGCCCATTTGTGTCCATTCTGTAATATACTCCAATCAGTTGGGAACTGACTCTGGAGCTTGACTACCAGCTGTTGAATCTGTTGTTCTGGCAATTTTGCAGGCATGCCCTTGTCCCATTGACAAAGGTTGAGGCTGGTAAGCGGAGACAAGAGCAGCATTTTTTGGCAGTCAGTGCATACACATAGTGGGTAAACTTGTGCTCTTTGATGGGAGACTGATGGGGGAAAAGTGGGCTAGTCAAGCTGGCCCTGGCTCAGCTTTTACTGTTCTGTAACCATTTACAATCTGCTTATGGTTATGCAGAGGCAGAGGTGAGTATAGAAGTAAAGGTAGAAGCAGCATTAAAAGAGTGCATTGATTTATTATCTAAACAGATATGTCTTCTTATGGTAAATGCTTGATTAACAAGCGAGGAGAATGATGTGAAGCACTTCTTCAGCACTTTAGCAAGAAAAGCCTTCACAGAGAAGATTTAGGTCATGGAGATGGGACATCAACTCCTGCCATGGATTAACTAAAGTAAGAACGTTTTTCAGATCAGTAAATGGGAAAAATCAACTTGATTGAAAGGCTGTGCTAAGTTTAAAAAGCAGTTTTACTAATGCACCTCCCTGATTTTGCATTAACATCTTTAATCTCCCTGTAGATATTAAAGGTTAACTATATCACACATAAATCAATCATTTTTATCCTGCAGATTTTCTGTTATTATTTTTATTTATCTTAATATGCTTCCTGTTAATTAAGTTGTAGGTCTGTTTTTCTGTTAACAACCACACTATGAAGATATGAAGATCTTGTAGAAAATGAGGCATTACTGCATATTAAATCACCCAGAGGAATATAAAAAAATTCAAATTATCTTAACAACTGTAGCTATAAAATGCAACATACAAATGTATGCACTAGTAAAAATTAATCTATAGACAGCATATAGAATGGTAAAATACTGAGAAGGGAAATTGTCCAGCAGAATAAATGCATGTTTCTCTTTAAGTGTAATAAGCTGGTAACATTTGCCTTCACTTGTAGTGGATCATTTTCATAGTGTGATATTTACAGAAGAAAATTATCATGACACCACTGCTTATTGCCAGTTAATGGTAAACATTTCAGTGATCACGATAGCAAGATTTTTCCCCTAAAAATGCACATTTTAAACACTTGATGTCCAAAAAAAAAATCCTAGCACTTTTTCTGGAAAAAAATAATAATGAAGATGTCCAATCAGAGTGCTCCAAGATATATGAGACTATCAGCAGAGGAATGTCAGGCAGCACAAAATTGTGTCTTTGGTGCCTTAAACAGCAAAATTGCTCATTAAGATGGTTTGATAAGGGGAGGGAGAGGTCATTGAATTTGCTTGGCTTTTGCACTGGACAGTACTAAATACAGTAAAAATCACCAACCAAAAGAAATGGAAAAACAATTAAAAGTTGCAATTAAATGTGGACACGCCGAGACAAAATTCAATTCAAAGATGAGGCAATTACCCAAAAGAAGCCCAAGCTGAATGTGAAACAGTAAATGCAAGAGCATGTTGGAGAACACTGGAAGTTACGTGGGGGTGTGGGGTGGGGGTGATGAGAGAACGCACACCCTGTAATGAGTGAGTTATCCAACACCTGCAGCCGACTCTAGGGGTGTCAGTTAGTAATTACTGCAAGTTTAGGCTTAGTTCTCCCGAGTTTTGCTCATGAGTTTGTGGATTAAACCCAGCAATAACAACCTATGATGGCCAAGAAGTTGATAAATACCAAATTAACACAACATTAATGGAGGTCATTATTATAGCTGCTGAATTTTCGCAAGTGTGCTCTGCTCAACTCTGCGCTTTATGAGAAGGTATTTACAGTATAATGCTAACTGACATATAGAGGTCTCCGGAGCAGTAGTTACACAGACAGAGTAGGATTAACTCGCTGCCTCTACTCTTCCTCACGCAAGTATCCTCGGCTCTTTCATTAAGTGAATAAACCATCCCTTCACTCATTGGTGTGGAGAGAAAAAAGGAGAAGCTTTTTTGGAGGGTAGGGAGGCAGTCTGTCATGACAATAAAGTGGGAGAAACTTGTTTCAGGAGCAACATAGGAAAACTCAAACTTTAATTTTCGGAATGGTGGGATTAAGCTAATCCTAAAAAGGGAGCAAGGATCTGACAAATGCTTTATGTGACTCAACAGGAATTAGAGTATTAAACATTTTTAAATGGCTCCCAAGGCTCAGAGTGAAAAATGAGAAATGAGAGAAAAAAGGTACAGTATGGGCCTACATGTTGCAATAATAAAAATTTTTTACAATGTTTTACTATGCAAACACATATTAGGTGGACAACAAAACACATATTGATCTCAGCTACATACTAAATTAAATTTTGATTTGTTGGAGAGGTATGCTTTATAGTAGAGATGGAGGAAGAAATTTCATAGTCAAATGACAACAGTAACAATTATATACAGCATGTATGCTAACTGATGAACTCCCCCATCACTGCTCTTTCACTTCAGCCTTCACAGCTGGTATTAAATATTGAAGTTTACCTTAAGATACAATATTATGTTATCTTCTGTTTGATTATTGACCAGTGACTTTTCACTTCATAATTTCTCTCACATTCATAACACTCCTCTCTCATAGACATACTGGATATCATACTTAATTGCAATACCAGTGCAAATGATTTATGATTCAAACCACGCCTACCTGTGGCTATTAAACTTTACAGCTCCTCCTCTTGATAACTAAACTATTCTCTACTGCCATACTGTGTACATACTGCAAAAAGTATTGTTCAACCTCGAACCACCCATGCCACACACTGGACTCTCTGCATATAGGGTTATCTGTATTTTCCATCGTTCATATTTATATTTATATGTATATGTACTTAACGGACTGTCTGTAATGCAAGTAATTTCCCCCGGGCATTAATAAAGTATTCTGATTCTGACTGATGATTCTGATTGAAGGATTATAAACACAAAGATAGCTCATCCTTGTTCATTTTACATGTATGTCCACCTTCAGTTAATAGCTTATCCAGCTCTTCAAATATTTCACTAGGGAAATAAGCTCAGGCACCGGGAGAAAAACGAGAAAAGGAATTATCCAATATTATCACAGCTTTGGAAGCACACAACAAGGTGCTAATTAAAACACTACAGCAAGAGAAAAGTCTGTGTGCATGAAAAAATGGCTGTAAACATGCACACAGAGCCCAGTGTGACTGTGGATCATTTGCCAGTTTGTCATTAAATGCCTTTTCAAAATAAAGCACAGCTTCTCACGTGGAAAAAAAAAAAGATTGTTTGTGAGTACCAATGTGCTGTGGTCATTTGAGGTGTAACTACCATCAGCTTTCATGACTAAACGGACATATGTATTTTTTACAACTTACACTTCAGAAACACCTTCACGTTACAAATTATCAATATACAGTAGATTGTTTTGATTTATTCTGTGAGCTACACTGTAGAGGGAGCTTTTAATTTCAGGAATGTTTATTCCCTACAGTTTCTATTGTCTCTATTGCTCAAGCCTTGCATGTTGAAGCTGAATTTATTCATTTTGAATTTCCAGGACTCATATCCAACCCTGATATCTAATTGATGTCATATCAGAGAGCTGCTTGAATCACTTTGTCCACATAGACATATAGTTATCTAGATTTTGTAGCAACTCTGGTTTGCTGATTAGGCATGAACGTCACAACATACAATAAACAGTCACAAGATTGTATGTTAAATTGCACTTTCCTTTGATGAGTTAATTAATGGTTAGCCATGCTTATATCTGGAATTTCAGACACCCATTTGGTCGGGATGTAACATTACCGACGTTGCCAGAGAGAAAAATGTTGATGAGGTGATGTTCATCTACTGGATTTGGAGCTGACAGCTTGTGTGGGGGTTGACTTCTTTCTCTGTGTGAGATGAGAATTTCTGAAATTGAAGCTAAGGAACCTCACCAGCCCACAGTCATGCTAACAATTCATCCTCATTTAGCTAATGAACATCCTCCTACACTTCCCATCGCTTTTGTCTCCCTCCACCCGCCACCCTCTCTCCATCTCTTTTCTTCTCTGCACTCCATCTCCCTTTCTGACAAACTCAATGTCTCCTCTTCCTTGCTGTCTTTGCCTGGTTCTCCTACTCTCAGAAGAGTCCCTCCCTTTCACTCAATTTCCAATCCCCTCCTCCACCAGTTCTTCTCGTAATGCTAATTACGGTAACATGAAATCATTAGAACAGCTATCACAATCTCTGCCGTGGTAATTCCATAATCATTACTGTCTCTGCTTCCAGCCCTTGCAGCTACACAGGAGTCATTGCAAGAGCTGGACTACCTGACTTCATCTACACACAGCAGCAATTAGTAAAGCCTTACTGCCTAGGATCCATAGCATCAGTAAACAACGTATGTCTCAGTCTATGTCCACATTAGCCTAGCCTATAGTGTCTCAACTGCTGTCCATCAGTGCAGTGTAATCATATCAGGTGATAGATTGTTTGAGAACTAGACTTATGATATCCAGTCTTAAAAACATCAGTAGCTGTGTTAACCAAGGCCAGATATGCCATGATGTCAGTTAAAGATTTCTCAGTTGGTTTTGTGAATGTTTTTCCATTGTGATTTCAATTCAGGACTAAAAGGTTTATTGCTATTGTCACAAGTTCAAAGTGTACGTCTGTGTGTGTGTGTGGTTGTGTGTGTGTGTGTGTGTGTGTGTGTGTGTGTGTGTGTGTGTGTGTGTGTGTGTGTGGGTGTGTGTGTGTGTGTGTGTGGGTGTGTGTGTGTGTGTGCTTTCATCAGTATGGGAAAACAAATGAGATGGCCATAACTCTCGCTCAGTCTCTTGGACAGAACATTGGCATCTTCTCAGACAAGAAGAGGATCCTCAATGGTACATGGTTAAAATTTAATAAGGCCTTTAATAACTAGAAACACTCATTCATTTTAAAAACTTACTGTCTATGCCATCATAACATCATTATTTTCTTCAGGTGAATGCAGGTGTGATGATCGCTGGGCTGGCTGTATCATGGATGACATTGGGTAAGTTAGTTTAAAAGTACTTCTCCTAATCTCATCTCACAGCTGGAGTGGCATCTCTCACAGATGCTCAATTTGTTGAACTCATCAAAGTTTTCTAGCAAATTCTGACACATAGTGGAGTTGGATACAATGGTACTCGGACTATAGGTTATTTTTGTCCACATCCCTACATGAGTATTATATGAGTATTATAATACTATAATGTAGTTAACTGTAACAGTCTCATCCTGTCTCAACAAGACTTTAATCTGTGGACTAATAGTGTTTATATGTGAACAAAAACAAATCTTCCATGTATTTCAAAGCAATTAAACATCAAATACATGTTTCTAAACATACTAAACTAAATAATTAAAATGTTTACATAAGATCACCTAATTTTTACACAAAGTCTATTTAACCTTTTAAATATGTAATTATCTCTAGAAGAGCCATGGCTGTTATTATAATTTTATATTTCACCACTAGGTGTCAGTCCAGGTTTAGGTTCCATTTACTGTCCCCTTGTTATATAAGTCATTGACCATCTTTCTGCAGTAATGCCTTATGTAATTGTCTTGCTTGCTTAGATAAGAATATAGATTTTAAATCAGACTTTGCAAGTTTTGTGTTGTCAGTTTTAAAATATCTTGGTGGACTGTACAAGCTTGCTTGGTATCCTGCTGCTGTGAGTGTCTGGATGTGTTGGCATGTGATGTGTGTTTGTGTGTGTGTGTACCTCTCTTCTTAAATACTTCTTGCGTTCCCCCTCTATCCCAGATGGGACAGCAGGTGAGCAGAAGCTTGCTAGAGCGTTGCTTGTGCTGGTTTTGAACCAAATGGCTGCCTCGGAGGGGGTTGTCAGTCATCACAACCTTTCCTTTTTTATCTAATGGCACTACAGCCACTGTGGCCCCAGCTTCTCGTTTTATTTAGATGATATGAACAAATACAGTTTGGTGTCCCGTTTGTAATACACTGGCTGTATTTTTCATAATCAACTTTGTCTAATATCACATACTTAATGTGTATTTTTCAGTTTTTGGGCAATGTCACTGGCTGACCAGCCAATAAAATTTTATTGATTTGTTTTTCCTAATAGTTAAACAGCTCCTTCTCCCCCCTGCCCTTTGAAACTCAGACTTTTCATCACTTCTTTTTGTTCATGCTTATCCGGTTGATACAGTCTGCAATGTCATTCTCATCTTAGGTCAATATTTGTCTATTTCATTCACCTTAACAACAGTAGCTTCCCAAACACTGAGATCCTGCTCTACTGTCATGAGATCCAATGACAGAGGACAGGTACCTCTGCTTATATGAACCCGCCTCCTGTGAATGGACCTAACCCAATTTCCCTAAAATTAAGTCAATGGTATTTCAGACGATTGTATTCAATGAGCAACCTCTGTCATGCCTATTGACAGAAGTTTATTTTTAATCCTTCAGCACCTGCATGTCTGAGCTACTTCACCCAACTACTACAAACTATTCTCACATTTCTTCACAGGATGTAGCTACTCTGTTTGCTTGTGTGTGTGTGTCTGAGTGTATCTACCTGTGTTAAATGCAGACGAAACACAAATTAAAGGAAAAAAGCTCATTGTTATAGAGATTCTCTCATTTGGTGTTCTGGTGGTGGAAAGCGCTTTCTATTACCCCAGTCTCCCACAGGTGCTCATTCGGTGGAAAATCTGGTGACTATGAACACAATAACATATGATTCACATCATTTTCATACCCATTAAATGAATTAGTGACATCTTGTGCTCTACAGATGGGGGTTTTGTCATCCTGGAAGTGACCACTCCCATTAGCATCGAAATCTTTCATTGCAGGATAAAGCTGATCATTTAAAACAACTTCCTCTAAAGGACCAAAAGATTCCAAAAAATGCCTATAAAATTCAGAATTTTCCTTTAATCTGTCATCCATCTGTTCAAATGATTGCCGCTACACAGTGTATATGATAGCTTATTTTATGGGCATCTTAAATCCTAACTACACCTTGTATGAACTTGGTAAACATACAATCCTTTAAGAAGTAGATTATTCATAATATGAACATGCATTAAGGTTGAGTTAGGATTTGGTGATAGTTAAGTTTTGTAGGTTTTTATACTTTTATTTCCTTAATTTTGATGAAATGATGGATGTTGCCATGAGGAAACCAGGTCAAAATATGTATTTCAAAGGGAGAAACATGAAAACCTTTCATATTTTTTAATCTAACGGAGCTTTAAAAAAATAGGCTAAAACACGCTATACCAAAGATATACAAAAATGTTAAAGACTTTAGTCACTCTGCACAGTTCATACAAAATAAAGAGATGAATGTACGAATTAATTAATAGTTTAGATGTTGTCAAGTCTCCAGACAACCACCAAGTGTTATACTAGGCTGACTGTAGGTGAAGGAAGACGGGACAGAAGCTGTTAAGTGAACTTTTTGTGAGTTACTGAGGTGCTTAACAAAATACACGATTTGGACAAAAGTATTGGGCCACTTCTTAATCCGTAAATTTAGGTGTTTCATTCAGTCTCGTTCTCATAGCTGTATATGCAGTTTCCTTCTGGGATTAATAAAGTATTCTAATTCTGATAAAATCAAGCACCTAGCCATGCAGTCTGCCTTTATGAACATTTGTGAAAGAATAGGTCATTATGAAGTGCTCACTAAATTTGACTGTGGTACTGTAATAAGATGACACCGTTGCAACAAGTCAGTTTGTGAAATATCCTCCCTTTGAGAAATTCCACTATCAGCTGTAAGTAGTATTATTGCAAAGTTGAAGCATTTAGGAATAACAGCAACTCAGCCATGAAGATGCAGACCACATAGAGTTACAGAGGGAGGTTGCCAAGTGCTGAGATGCATAGTGCGTAAAAGTCAGCAACGCTCTGCAGACTCCATAATTGCAGAGTTCCGAACTTCTTCTAGCATTAACAACAGTGCAAAAACTATGTGCCAGGAGCTTCATGGCATTGGTTTCCATAGCTGAGCAGCTGCTTACAAGTTTTGCATTAATGCCAAGTGTAGTGGTTTGAAGCATGCTACCACTGAACTCCAGAGCAGTGGAAACATGTTCTGCGGAGTGGCAAAGTGTCACCTCCCTGACTGTATTGTGCCAAATGTAGAGTTTGGTGGAGAAGGGGTATTGCACTGGACTTGTTTTTCAGTGTTTGACCCGGGCATCTGAGTTACAATGACAGGAAATTTTACTGTTTCAGCTTACCAAGACATTTTGGAGAATTCTATTATTCCACATTTGCTGGAACAGTTTGGGGAAGGCCCTTTTCTGTTCCTTCATGACTGTACCATAGTGCACAAAGCAATTTCATAAAGGCATGGTTGGATGATCTTAGTGTGAAAGAATTTGACTAGATCTCAACCCCATCGAACACCTTTGGGATGAACTAGAATGGACATTACAAGCCAGGCCCTTATGCCCAACATCAGTGTTTGACCACACAAATACTCTTCTGGATGAATGTTTAAAAGAAGAGTGGAAGCTGTTCCAGCTACTTAGGGGGGGACCAATTCTATATTAATGCTTATGGATTTAAAATGAAATGTCATAAATACTCCTGTAGGTGTAATGTGTAAATGGCTCAGTATTTTGTACATATGGTGTAGATTGTAAAACAAAACGGTGTATGTTTATAGTAGTATTTTTATTCTTTTCTTTTATTCATATATAATATTATGATACATATTTTGATCACATGGTGTATGTGCTGTGAAATAAAGAGTTTATCATGGCTGAATAATAATACTATCTCATATAGTAACAACTGTACTTCTTCTGAATCATTCAAGCATGTTTCTACTTTGCTTCACCCCTTATTGCTGTTTAAAAGGGGATGAGAACTACAAGATTTCAAGAAAAATCAAAGATGCAAATCCCACAGAGCATCTGGGACAACACTGAACCTGATTAATCCCAAAATCTTTCAGAAATATTGTAGTGCACTTCATCTATCATCACAGCATCATTAGTGGAGCTTTATATAACTGTCATCATTGTAGATGGCTTCATTTATTCACATTACATATGAAAAGGCAACCAGAGCCTCTCACAGACCTCCTCTCTTAGTGAGTCTCTCTGTTATTGCATTGTCTCGTCTGCCAGGCCTGATGAACCACTCTAACATGTGCCTGCAAAATAATCAGGATTAAGTCTAACAATGCAGAAGAAGATAATAATACTTAAGTGCTGCTCAGTGTTGGGATAATGTCATTAAAAGCATCAGTATGGCCAGACATTTTTCAAGCTCTGCTTACTTCAGATCCTGATTGGGCTCTGGATGAACACATCATCTAGCTGGACTTTAGCCTTTAATTATAAATGAAGTGAAGCAATCACAGTGGAATGTTAAATAGTTGTTGGAACTCTCAGTGGAGTTTGATTTCTGTTCTTTACAATTTGCGAAAATTTGACAAATATTGATGCAATTTTTTGGGCCCCAGTATTAAATGATAATGCAATAACAGTTCGAAAATCATTCATAATACTAGGGGTTGTTTCCAGGATGAAGAAAAACAGCACATCTTAGGATCCATTTACATCTCACACATATCTCCATACAATGCTCAAAATGTTAGTTGTGCTATATATCTGCTTCCATGTTATTGTAAGGATCTCCTCTGAACTGTGAGTATGATGAACCTGTGATAAAACCTCAGATATTTAATATCGTATATTTTGTCTTTGATAATAAAAATGCAAGCTTAATAGTATACCAAAACCCCGCCATGCCGATGTCTATGATAGTGACTGTAAAACTGTGTAAAATTAACTTGTAATGAAGTATAAGGGGGTGCTGCAAGGACTGTTTGAATGCTTAAAAGTATTTTTTTCACACCAGTTTTTAAGTGTTTTGTCCTCTAGTGTTGACTGGGAGCAAACCTCCTCTCACACGTTAATATCTGGACATGGAGTTTGTTTTGTGTCCACATTAACAACACAATTTTTTCTTTTTGTTTTGAACAGTTTTTACCTGCCCAGGAAGTTCTCTGACTGCAATGTGGAGGAGTACCATAACTTTCTGAACAGTGGTGGAGGAGCCTGTTTGTTCAACAAACCTCTGAAGGTACATCACACTCACAGCCACGTGCTGTATATGTATATGTTAGTGTACATATTAATTTTGCTTTTTGTCCCCTTAGCTGTTGGACCCTCCAGAATGCGGCAATGGCTTTGTAGAGCCAGGAGAGGAATGTGACTGTGGCAGCCCAGCAGTGAGTTAAAATGCATGCATAAATGAAAATACATAGATATTAACTTCATAATGATCCAAGGTCAAGATATAGGTTAATTACCAGGCAACAGAAGCATCTGCTTTGTGACACTTTGTCCAACTGGAGCTTATTAATGCAGCGAAGTAATTTCACTGGAGAAACTAAAGCAAAGAATACACTGTTAACATGAACATGAGGTTTATCCACAGAGAATTTTTAATTAGATCATATGATGGCAACTGAGAGAAATTACTATTTCTTTTTATCTTCTAGGAGTGTGCAAAAGAAGGGGAGAACTGCTGCAAGAACTGCACCTTGACTCAAGGCTCCAGCTGTAGCAATGGACTCTGCTGCAATAACTGCCAGGTATGTAACAGGACAAGCTATACACTTCATGTGTCAGTGTGAAATAAAACTGAAGGTATATTTACTGAAGGCACCAAAGTGACAAAAGGAGCTTAACAAGAGCACATTGTATTTGGTCTCCAAGTGCCATTTGGCTTTCCTCAAATGTTTTGTTTGATTTTGAAGCAACTAAAAAAGAAAATGTGCTCATAATTTCAGCAGTGGTGCTGCTGTAAAATCTGACACCACCTGGAACCAGCAGCGATAAGTTTTCAGTACTTTTTTGTGTAAACATACAGATCTTTATAAACAAACAGTACATTTAGGTTGGGGAGAATATGATGGAAGAAAAAGATATGTGTTCCCAGAAGCTCTCTGGTTTCCATTTGTACGTTCTATTGACCAGTTACATTTCAGCAGGCTTTGGTTGCATCCAAGTTAACCATCTGTATGAAGAGCAAAAGAGCGACTGAGTTAGCTGAAATACTGTCCTGTTTAATACCATCAAATCCTACAATAAAAATATGGACATATCTCACATTAAAGGGGTGTGTTTGAGCTGTCGATGAGCAGACAAACTTGCCGTGGATACATTAATAGTAGGGCTGATTCAAAAGTTTAATCAGATTAATCGCAGGGCCGTTGTGGATTAATTTAGGTTAAACATGACTAATACCCATTCATTATTGATTGTATTTCAATTCGTGGAGGCAAGAAGACTCATGACAGAAGCTGATATATACACTCAACATGTGTTTTATTTAAACTAAACAACAGATATGATGTCCAGGTTGCAAAATAAAAATAAAACATTCAATTTGTCAGAGGTAGACTTACTGAGGCCCCGATATTCCATGGGGGGTTTTGGTGCAAGCCAGGCGTCATGGTTGCCGAAGTTCTTGCAGAGGAATCCTTAACTAATGTATGCTTTGCATACTTTAAGCTGGAAGCGCTCTGGTGACACAAAAACTCTTTCCTGCAGAGTGTGCAAATTACTTTATGTTGTTCGATTGTTCCGTCTTGAGTTTTTTTGTGCTTAAACTTCCCATCGAGAGGGTCAATATGATTCATATTGAGTGAATTGGTTCTGGTGCCAGATAACGCTGGAGTACCAATCCATGCCAGTAAGTGGAACTGTGGGATTTTGAGTTATTGTGCACTGCTCATATGTTAATTGCTAATTTGTTAAATTTTAATCAAAACAATCATGCAAATTAATCAATTTGGTTTAAGGCCTTAATTTTTACAGCCCTAATTAATAGTGGTCTGTTGTTTTAAAATAAACTAAAGATAGTGGTTGGATTCACTACTGCTTGATAGAAATATACAAACCCATTGCAGTGTGTCTGATCTTTACTGTGCGCTGTTACAGATGGAGTACAGGGGAGTTGTGTGCAGAGATGCAGTGAATGATTGTGACATCCCGGAAAAATGCATAGGCAATTCTAGTCAGGTGAGCATAACCTATCTTCTTTCTGCTCTTTATAGCTGAAGCTATAAACATCTATAAATATATAGATTCACATGACAGTATTTTTAAGGCCTTGTGTTTCTTGCAGTGTCCTCCAAATGTCCACAAGATGGATGGCTACACATGTGAAAAAGACCAAGTAAGATGTGTTACAGTGTGTTTTATATTTAAAGGATTAAACAGCTTTCTCTTATGATTAAGGTACTCTTTATTAAGATTCCCATGTTTTTCTTCCATGCAGGGTCGCTGCTTCAATGGAAGATGCAAAACCAAGGATAGACAGTGCAAGTACATTTGGGGAGAGAGTAAGTATATTAAATCATATGCATTTCTACAAAAGATCTACCAGAATTGAATGTTGAAAAGGTCCTTGTATTATTCTCTTTAAAGTTGCTTGTGTTTCCTTCAGAGGCAACAGCAGCTGACAAGTTCTGCTATGAAAAACTCAACATCGAAGGGACAGAAAAAGGCAACTGTGGGAAGGACAAGGAAACATGGATCCAGTGTAACAAACAGTAAGTCAGTCTTCTGCGTCACCTGTGCAGTTCTAGGTTATTTTTCTCTCCTACTGATATGTGTTTGCACCGTTGTTTTCAGGGATGTTCATTGTGGCTATCTGCTGTGCTCCAACATCTCTCCTTCCCCACGACTGGGGGAGCTGCAGGGAGGACTAACCTCATTCTCAGTAGCCCAGCACAGTGCATCTCTGGACTGCAGGTATCCACATTAAAAAAACACCTTAAGTTCACAATCTAGTCTGTGACCTTGTTTGACTTTTGATGAACATGGAATTTCCAGGATTTCTCAGGTGTGTCAGTCCCCTCAAATCAAAGAGAGTAAACTTATTTCTAGGCTTCCCATTCTCTCAAAAAATTATTTCCTCACTGATAGTGGTCTGAATTGTTTGTAAAGCACATGACTCTGGTGTGAGGAAGTTATTTATTGGTGTTTCGAGGAATCCTGACCTCCACTGTAGCAAAATAACTCCTGCTGTAAACATCACAATAATTTTAACCAAGAAATGACAATGTACAGATCACATTTACTGCAAGCCAGGATGATCTTTCAAGTGACTTTGTCTTGTTTGTTGTCCAGTGGTGGTCACGTGGTGATTGATGGAGACACAGACTTGGGATATGTCGAGGATGGGACGGCCTGCGGAACAGACAGCATCTGTTTCAATCGCAAATGTCTCCCCATTCAGCAATTCAACTTTAGCACCTGCCCAGGGACAACTGACAAAGCCATTTGTTCTGGACATGGGGTACACACCAACAGTGAACTCATACACCTGCATCAAAATTTTTGCCATTAGGCTGAAAATGTTAAGAGGTTTAGATTGGGGTGCTCTTCCCTTTCTGATACATGAACTTCAGACCTCAGCAATATTAGATGCTACTCTGAATCACATGTAATAATTTGATTTAATAATCTCAAACAAAAGGTAAGCAATTTGGCCACAATTTAATTTACTAATTAATTAAACTGGGTTATGGTTTTGTCACCATTTTTTAGGTTTAAAACATCTCTTGACCCCCAACAGTTGTTGACTGTTTTAGGGACTGAAATGATTTAGAGGGTTCTTCAGTTTACACAGAAGTATCAGTATGCATATTAATCAACCCTGAAAGCGGTCCAGATCACATTTTTGACAGTTTTAATGAATTAATTTTCTTGGCTTTGTGTGTGAACAACAATCATTTTATTTATAAAATAGAATAAACACCATAGCCACACATTTCAATCCATTAGCATCACTCCAAAAACCTCAAATAAGTTATTACAATTACTATAATATAAGAAATGATCTGAAAATATGGTCAGCATTGTTTGCTGTTTTTTAGTGTGGCCTTTTCATTATTAGCTAAACTGCTTTTTTCAGTAATTCATTAACTATTTAAGGTACCTGCTGGTGAAGTTAATGTAATTTTTTCCAGTAAACCATAAACTATGTTTACCATTAATTACTTGGTTGAAAAGTATATAGACTCTCAGGCCACTTCATTAGGCACACCAGCTCAACTTCTGTCAGCTAAGAATAGAATCACAAGATCACCAAAATTAGACAAGAAAGATTGGTCTGTCTCCTTTTCTTCCACAACATTTGGATGGTAGGGTCAGAATTTGGTATGAAAAACATGAAAGCATGGATCCATCCTGCCTTCAGTGGTTCAGGCTTCTGTGATGATGTAATGGTGTGGGGGATAGTATCATGGCACACTGAGCCTTTCAGTACCAATCAAGCATCATTTAAACACCACACTCTACCTGAGTATTGTTGCTGACCATCACAGTCACCAGATCTTAATGTAATGTGGTGGAACAGGACATTTCTATCATAGCTGCACAACCGACATATCTGCAACCACTGTGTGATTGTGGCATGTCAATATGGACCAAAATCTCTGAGGATTATTTCCAGCACCTTGTTGAATCTATGCCATGAAGAATTAAGGCAGTTCTGAAGGAAAATGGGGGTCCAACCCAGTGCTAGCAAGGTGTATCTAATAAA
This sequence comes from Etroplus canarensis, assembly GCA_015106775.1. Lineage (NCBI taxonomy): Eukaryota > Metazoa > Chordata > Actinopteri > Cichliformes > Cichlidae > Etroplus > Etroplus canarensis. The sequence continues at coordinate 13,460 of VUQH01016292.1, read as the reverse complement.
GTGGTTGGTGAGTGTATATTGCTGTCAGTGTTAACTGTGAGGATTCACTGTTTTCACCGAATTTGCTGATCAAGCTTAAAATCAGAAGCAACAGACATAAGTAAATGGGACCTAAACAAGACATTTTTAAGTCTTACTTCTTTTATTTTCATTCTGTAGGTCTGCAGTAATGAGCTGAAGTGTGTGTGTAACCTGGGCTGGACAGGAGAAGACTGTAACTCCATGTCTCCTTTACGCTATCTCGTGGTGGGACCTACTGCAGCTGTTTCAGGTAGACAGTTTATCAGCTCTTTCACTACCTGTTCCATCACATTTTCTGCACTCTTCTCCCTCCTGTAAGCTTCCAGGTCTGCTCTCCATACCTGTCCCTCTCTATCCTTGTCCCTCTCCATCCTTCCCACCCTGTTTGATTTCTTCAGTTCTTTCTTTATTATCCCTCCACTTCACCAGTCAATAGATATGTCAACTTTTTCTATGTTCTTTGTTGCTTTTTTATTTTAACACCTTTCTTTGGCCCCATGTCTGCTCATTAAACCAGCTGCATTTGTATTCACTGAACCATGCATGTCATTCTTTTTGTTTGTCATTATTTTCACACTCATTCTTTGTCGACAGGCTGATGTCTTTGACGGAGTGACTTGAGGTCAGATTTGAGTTCCTTTTTCATTGTATTTGTCCTGTCTTTGATGTCATTTCCTGCTCCTCCTCTTCTTGTCTCACACCAACTTGAGCTCACCACAGTTGGTTAATAGTGACCCTCATTAATTTGATAAGGACACAGTTTTTTTATTGTTATCCCGATTGGGAAGCACATGTAAGTTCCCCTCAGAGTAGCTCTAAAAGGTGACAGTACTTTGGTGGTTCTCAGTTTATTCCCCTTTGTCTTCCTGTTAACTTTCCTGCTAAATGTTCTGTGTTTTTGTGCTCTGCCGCAGTGTTTGTGGTTTGTGTATCCCCATGTGTCTGCATTACTCCAGTTATAAGAGACACACACATCCAATTAACACACATTTGGCCTCCCATCCTGCTCTCTTCCTCTGTCTCAGGTATCACCAGCACCAACATCATCATTGGGGCCATTGCAGGCTCTATCCTCTTCCTCGCCCTAATACTGGCTGTTACAGCCTGGTGCTACAAGTGAGTGTACATGTAATTTATATGTATGATGTTTAATGTGGAGTAAAAAATAAAGCATGGAGGGACTGTAATAAAGATAATGTTTTTTTGCAGGAGCTACAAACAGAGACGCTACGAGGAGTCTGAGGTTCATCGGAGATTCTGCCGGTTTGCATACTTCAACTGTTTTTCTCATGTTGGATTTTAAAGTGTGACTCGAAAATGCACGGCAGAGCTGCGGCTTGTTTTTCATATCTATATTTTTCTTTGTGGAGCAAGACTTTTTTTTCTTTTTAACAAAGAGCACAACTCGTACTTAATAATCAGTTGTATCTTATTTTCACATTATCCAAAACCCTTAGCAAAATCTAAATTACAAATCTGGAATGAAAACTGAAAATGTCATCTCTGCACAAACTGACCAATGCCTGAAGATCAGTCACTCAAGTAAAAGTATCAGCATTAGAGTGCATATCCACTACAAGTAATAGTCCTGTATTTAAATGTTATCTACTGAAAAATGAATGAGCAAAATGTGTTCCCCTGGTGGACCGTAAAGGTACTGCAAGTGGACCACACGAGATGAGCTACAATAACTATCAGAGTTTCAAATGGTCAATTTTGTAATTAAATTTAAAAATGGTTAAGGATGATTTATAATATTTATGTTAAATATTTACATTAGAAAAAAGCAATCAGAGCTAATAATACAGATCAGTGGGATTTCAAAAACTATTTGGTGTCACCCATTGGTTTGTAAAGTCACATTATGAAGTCCACAGCTGAGTGTTTTGGCTGTTGCTGTCCTGATATTTTGAATTCAGATATCATAAGAAAGGAGTGGATCTGACTAAGGACATTACATTTACATGGTAATGACATACTTTACTGCCTATTTTACTCAATATAAAGCCATTATTTACAAAATGAGCATCATGATAAACTAAAGAAGACTTTAAAACTAATGATTGAGACCATAAACTCATTGGAAAAGTGTTTACTGAGGCCATTAACTTAGCTGTAGTGCCATTTCTTATATATTTTCTTATAAAGCTATTTGTACTGTCTGATTTATTTAGTTTTTGCAACCAGTAGATTTCTCCCTGCTGATCATTAGAAAGATTGCAGATTTAAGACATTTTGTATTTATGGATTGGTACTTATATCCTGCTTTTCTACCCAATCTGAGCTCTCACAGCGCTTTTTACTGCAAAACTCATTTATCCATTCACACACAGTCATACAGTGCTTTAGTTTACACCTTTAACTCTTTTAACTTTCAAACATACTCTCACACTTCAATGGATGCATCAGGAGCAGTTTAAGGTTTATTATCTTGCCCAAGGACGCTTTGACATATGGACTGGGGGAGCAGGGGATCACGCCACCAACCTTGTGATTGGTAGATGAGCCATTCTCTTTCCTAAGCCAAGTAGCCTCTCTTTATTGCCTGCAATTTTCAGACCTGAAGGCTGTGTTCTTCTTATAGATATAGTCAAAATGCAGTGGTGGCTATCAGGTAACAAGAATTTTTAATGGAGATTCAACCTCAACAAACAAATAATCAGCTGGTCAAAATTAATCAGTGAAACCCAAAAGGCAGATATATTACATTTAAGTTTTGTGTGTTGATTCTAGTTCTGGTAATAGTTTTGATTTGGGGCAGAAAATTTTCAAATTACACTTTGAACTGCAGCATTCTGGAGTTTGTGGATGGCTTCAGACTTATATTTTTAAATAAAATGCTCAACACTGAGCTTTTTTCAATTATTTTATATCACGTTGAGCTGTTTAATCCACAACATGTTAAAATATCTTAGAGGCTGATGGTATGTCTTTTACACGACTTCTTATACTGAAAAGCAAGTAGTAGCTAAACTAAAATTCAGGTAAATGTTAGGGGATACAAAGGTCCATATTTGTCTTTAAAAAGCAGTGCAGTTGCACAAAATGGTAATGCTCAAGTGCCATAAATTTTTATTTATTTATTATTTGTATTAAATTTTTTTGCTAAGCAAGACTCAACGAGATTTTTAGTAAAACGACCATGATGAGTTAGCCAACCGCAGTGAGATATAACCCTCACAAAAAAGGGGGCGATATAAATGGAGGTTCAGTAGATACAGATGCAATACTGACCAGAGATGTACTGTGTGTTGAGTAAGCTTAGTGCAATACCTGAACATCCATTTTCAGCAAATTGCTTCATGAAAAATGTGAAGCAGTCACTGAAGTAGAAGAAAGCAAAATGCTGCACATCTCACTGTAAAAAAATACAATTATTTTGTCAATGTCATTAATTATCTGTAAATAACTTTTTTATCAAAATATCTGCAGGTGACTATTTCCTTTTGGGATGTTCATTTCTACAGCATCTGAAAACATTCTTCTGTACTTCCAGGCAAATGCCCCCAGGTGACTATGTCACAAAACCTGGGGATGCAGATTCATTTTACAGTGACATGCCTCCAGGAGTAAGCACAAACTCGGGCTGCAGTTCCAAGAAGAGGTCAGCCTGCCTGTCGCACCTGCAGATTTGCACCTTGTCCTTCACTCCCTCCATCCCATCCATTTCTCAGAACCCCTCACTGTTTGGCTTCAGGTGTGCCATCTCACCATCACTCATTTGTTTTCTGGCAAGTGTGAGTGTGTGTGCTGCAGTCTTTAAATCACTAGTGTAGATGAGCTACGTTTCTATTGCCATTCTTCATTACTATCATGGCTTTAAATGGGTCTCTTACCCTCTCTGTGAAATATTTTGAAAATGTGCCAAAATGCACAAATTTGTGAACATTTTGGCAGTTTTAATTTGAGTGAATGAGATCTTTCTCTGCTCCATTTATCATCTCATGTCATACTCAGCTGTCATGATACTGTTTCATGGCTTTTAATGAAGACATGGCACCTTCATCTTGTCCTTCATTTACCTTGGCCTTTCGCTTGTCTCATATGCAGCAGACTTGCAGCATCTTAGAAAGCCCTTTCTGACCCATTTTGTTTTGTCCATACTGCTTATATGTGTAGATCAAATGGCCTGTCCCACTCATGGAGTGAGAGAATTCCAGATGCTAAACACATCACTGACATCTGTGAAAATGGGCGACCAAGAAGCAACTCATGGCAAGGTAACACATGAAGCCCCACCCATACTGCACATTCACCACAGTGAATTTTAAATCGGAACAAACAAGATGTGATCCAAGTTTCTCAAGGAAAAGAAACGGGATGTGCTACAATGTCCAATTCAATTACCTGAATTAATGAAGACAAACCTAAAGGCAAAGAGACCCACAAAACAGCAACAATTGAAGTTAGCTGTAGTGAAGGCCTGACAGAGCATCTCAAGGGAGGACACAGAGCATTTAGTGATGTCTGTGGGTTCTAGACTTCAGGCAATCAGTGACTGAAGCATTTTCTTCCAGGTATTCATTATTTGACTTAAAATCAACTGTGGTGTGTGTTGAGGCAAAAAAAAATTGTGTTAATGTTCAAATACTTATTGTCATTTTCCAAATATTGATGGACCTTAAAACTGTTATTAGTGAAAAGCAAATACAGCATCAAAGGACACATGACGTCAATATCAAGAAGTGCATCTTGCTTTTTTCTATCTACCGAGGTGACACCTCATTCCTCAACTTGTTTTGGGTAAACAAACCGATTGTAGTTCTCTTCATACATCATTTCTTTTATTGTCATCCCAGTAAATATTCAGGACTATAACTGCACGTTTTTGTTTTGTATGTCTCCAGGAAACCTGAGCGGTAATCGTAAGAAACTGAAAGGAAAGAAGTTCCGTGCTCGTTCCAACTCCACAGAGTAAGTTCTTTGTTGGAAACTGATTATGTTGTGAGGTCAGTTAGCTTCATATGGGAATTCTGGAGATGGAGCGAAATTCTAGTAAAGAAAAAAGAAAACAACCAATATAAGAATCTGTTAAAGAATCAGAACTTTATTATTATTCCTTATTTTTAATTCTTTATTTTAACAAATTCACAGAAAGACCAAAACAAACTATATTTTCATACTGACCCTTTTTAATCATTAAAAAGGAACAAATGTACCGTTTTTGGAAAGTACTATGCAGAAATGAGTATATGCTGTGTTTGTAGATACATATTTTTACAACATTTATAGTCTGGGAACTCTTCATACTTGGCCAGACTCTGAGGATGATAGTCAATATTTTTGTGGTTTCCAGATAAGCTGGCCAATATCTGTGCCAAGACTTTCTGTTCCATCCACTGGTCACTCTTCAAAAGTGCAGATAAAATTTTAGAAAGGTAGCAAAATGCTAAACAAAGATCAGACAATAGTTGATGGTGTCAAGATTACATTTCTGCAAATGTGTTCCTTCCTTTGCTCTCCACATGAACTTTTTGTCGCCACTCTAACAAAGCCCATTCAAGCATGATTGGTCAATAGCAATCAGACTACAGACAAACTACAAATGGAGTCTTCATATTCCTGTGAAGGTGTACATTTGTAGAAATTACAACATTGTATTTGTGGCATTGTGCCTTTAATGTATAGCCACAGTTAGAGAAACAGGAAGGTAGGAAGACGTGAGCTACAGGGGTTTCATACACATAAATTGCTCTAGTAGGATCAATTTATTGTTGGTTTGGGTCTTTTCATTAGATTTACTGACAGTAATATATCGTTCAACCTGTATTCAGTTAAATAGAGAATAAAGACAACCTAAATAATGTTCAAACTTTTACATGTTATTGTTATTGGAATTATATACACGTTCTGAATTTTCCAACACCTGGAACATTCCACAGGTAAGTAGGTTAATTGGTAAGAGCTGATAGTTCCATGATTGGTATGAAAAAAGCACTCCTGAAAGGCTCAGTTGTTCAAAAGCAAAAATGGTGCAGGGATATCCACTTTGTGAAACACTGCATGAGGAAATAAATAAGTTTATAAACAATGTTTCTGAACATTCAGTTGCAAGGAATTTAGAGATTTCACCATTTACAGTTCATAATATCATCCAAAAAATTGGATAATCTGGAGAAATCTATTCACATAAGGGGCAAGGCAGAAAACCAACTCTGAATGCGTATGAACTGCATTTAAAACTGGGATCATTCTTTAATAGATATTAAAACATGGGTTTGGGAACTCACAAACTTCACAAAACCATTGTCATTTAACACTGCATCTAAAAATGTAAGTTAAGACTCAAAGACTGAAAGTGACAGGCAAACAGCAACACCCAGAAATGACGTAGTCCTCTCTGAGCCCGTGCTCACCTGAGATGAACTGACCCAATAATTAAAAGTGTGCTGTGGTCTGATGAGTCCACATTTCAATTTGTTTTTGGAAATAATGACTGTCAAGTTTGGGCTGAAGAGGAAATGGACTATCCAGGTAGTTATGCACAGTTTTAAACCCAGCATCTGTAATGGTATGGGGGTGTATTAGTGCCCATGGCATGGCTAACTTGCATATCTGTGAAGACCCCATTAATGTTGGGAGGTACATACAGGTTTTGAAGCAACATATGCTTCCATCCAGATGATATCTTTTTCAGGGATGTCCTTGTTTATTTCAGCAAGACAATGCCAAGTAAGATTCTGCATGGGTTGCACATGAGTTAAAACAGCATGTCTTTGCAGTAAAAGGGTATGGGTACTATTCTGGCCTGCTTGCAGTCCAACCACTGAAAATGTATGGCACATGATGAAGCACAAAATATGACAGTGACGACCCCATACTGTTGAACAATTTCAGATGTACATCAAGCAAGAATGGGAAAGAATTCCACTTTCAAAACTTCAGCAGTTAGTGCCTCTTGAGCAATTTCCCCCCTGGAATTAATAAAGTATTCTGATTCTGATTCAGTTTCCACACACTTGCTGATTGTTGTTAGAAGAAAGTTGATGTAACATGGTGGTAAACATGCTCCTCTCCCAACTTTTTTGGAATGTGTTGCAGGCATCAAATTCAGAATGTGTGTATATTTCCATAAAAGGTATAAGCCTGAACATAAAACATCTTGTCTTTGTGCTGTATTCAGTTGATTATAGGCTGAAAATGATTGGGAATTACTGTATTCTGTTTATGTTTACATTTTACAGTGTCACAACCTTTTTGGACTTGGGATTTGTATGATCCAAATAAAGGCATATTTTAAGTCTGTTCAGTTATACTTCTAATTTGAAGGATACGACACCATCAAGAACGAGGACTCCCAGGCTGCCAATGAGCCAGGCCAGATGTTTGATGATGAAGGTTTGTCTGGAGTCCGTTAGCGCAGGAAGGACCACTATGACGCTCAGCCCATATGTTCCATTACCCATCATGGCCAGGGCAAACAGCAGGTAGGAGGTGCCCTCTGTAGACTGACGCTGGTACTAGAATGGATAGGTAACACACAATTACCAGACAAAAAACCCTACAGATGACTCTCAGAGGCCTGATGGCCATTATTCTTATTGTCAGTAAGTAAGCTAAGCTTCCTCTTGCCTCTTTATAGCATCACCTATGGCCATAACTTCTTGTTTCCTATGCTAGAATTTGGCTATGACTATCTAATACAGTATACACACACAGAAACTGAATGTCACTGAAAACCAGAAAGGGTTAAGTACATGCCATTTCACTTACATAAATCTCATTTCAGTGTACTTGCATTCCAAACAGATACAGAAAACCTCAACAACATTAAATGATAAGTCTGGATTTATTGAATTGCTTTATTGGTATCAACAAATCCCCTAACAAGATAATAGCCAACAGTAAATTAATTGTGCTAACAAACAGCAGGAAGCATCTGTGCCATTTCAGTGCACCTCAACTACACAGGCTGGCTTTGTTCATCATTTCTTTCTATTATAAAAGATCACCATCCATCCATTGTCAAAAAACCAAAGAAATATTTCAACCTTGACACAATAATGGAATTTTAGACTCTGCTGTGGCTGATGGATTCAGTTTGTCCCTAAAGATATACTGGGCAACACAGTATGAATATCCTGTAGATTATTCCCTTGGCCAGACCCACACAATACCAGGCAACAAACAAGTATCAGAGAAATGCTGAAGGAACTCTTAAAAAGTAACAGTTGTTTTGCTCTTTTTTTATTGTTTTGTTTAAACTTTCCATTTGTATTATATGGTGCAAATCTTCTGGAAAAACAAACATGTTTGGACATGTTGGAATTTCCACAGGGCAAATCTGACTTAAATGACTTGCAGTACTGGAGGAGTCTGTGTTTTGTGCCCAGAAGTCTCTCTGGCACTGGCAGGCTATTGAGACGATTTCCCCTGGTGATTAATAGCTGCAATCGAGCCAGTATGTTTCTTCTACACAACAGCAGCATTGTCTACAATGCCTGGAATTAATTTTTACACACATGCAGTATTCACAAACACACATATTTCACCTTCCTCTTCAAATGCAGTCAGCCCATCCCTGTTAATGACCAGCTCTCCACAAGCCTCCATTGCTTACACAAAATCAGTGTTAATGAGAAAAAAATTAAACACTCCACATCACAACTAAGTTAAAGAATAACTAATACTTACATTTTTATGAATTTGGGGAAAACGGGAGCAGAGGTAGAAAACAGATGCCACGTATCCACATATATAGCCAGCGATTTCCACAGATTTTGAGCTACCTGGACTCTGGTAAAGATAACACAGAAATAAAAAACAAGAGAATTAATGCTGCAGCTACACAAGAGTGATTTACCTCAAGTTGAAAACCATTAATGCTTATCCTACCTGAGTGTTTAAAGGTGTATTACTGTCAATAATGAATTTGGGTAAAACGAGGAGCACTAATGTACCAGCCCCACACCACAAGAAGCACATCCACTTCAGCACAGGATTTTCTAGAGGACGAACACACAAACCTATTAGTATCTGGCAACAGCTGTACCGCAAAAACGTATACTGTAGATCCAGAAATGTATGTAGGCCTGCTTAGGCATTAGCATGATTATGTGTCCGTAGGTAGTTATGTATTTACCACTTACATGTGACCATAAGAGCTGATCTATTGACTTCATAGCACTGGATATTTGTATTTTTTCATCTCATCTATTAAACTACAATTAGCATAACCGAAACCATTTTAGGTAACTATTGATACTGAGATTTCTTTTTAAAATCTGATAATGCACCAACTTATTCATAAAAACATAACATTAAAGTAATCTTGATAAAGATTAGATTACCTGTTTTGCACACCTTTACAAAAAGTTGAAATAAAGTGACCCGACAGTACTCCATGAGGAAAAACAGTTGCTACAGTTTCTGAATTTTGTCACAATGGCTTTTTAAACTCACCAACCACTTCAATAGATTCACCTGTTCAACTGCTTATTAATGCAAATATCTAATCAGTCAATCACAAGGCACCAACCCAGCAAATTTAGACATGTAGACATGGTCAAGATGACCTGCTGAAGTTCAAACCAAGCACCAGAATAGGGGAAGAAAGGTGATTTAAGTTACTTTAATTGAGGCATGTTATTGTTGCCAGATGAGCTGGTCGGAGTATTTCAGAAACTGGTGATCTACTGGGATTTTCCTTCACAGCCATCTCCAGTGTTTACAAAGGATGGACCAAAAAAGAGAAAATATCCAGTGAGTGGCAGTTCATGGGCAAAAATGCCTTGCTGATGCCAGAGGGCAGAAGAGAATGGCCAAGCTGCTTCAAACTGATAGGAAGGCAACAATAGCTCAAATAACAACTCGTTATAACCAAGGTATGCAGAAAAGTATGTCTGAATCTACAACATGTTGAACCTTGAGTTATAGTAGCACAAGACCACACTGGATGCCACCTCTGTCAGCTAAGACAGGAAAAAGAGGCTAAACTTCACACAGGTAGACCAAAACAGGAGAATGTTTCCTGGACTAAAGCGTCAATTTCTGTTGTGATATTGAGATGGTAGGGTCAGAATCTGCCGACAACATGAAAGTACGGCTCCATCTTGCCTTGGATCAACAGTTCAGAAAGAAAGACAGAAAGAAAGCAATCCTTTATTAGTTCTGCAGCAGGGAAATTTCAAATTCTTCACTCTGTTGATGTTATTCATATAGAGTTCTACATGCAGTTCAAAGTATACACACACATGCACAAACAGAACTCAGTAGACATGCGTTATGGAGAGGTTCAGGCTGGTGGTTGTGCCGTCATGGTGTGAGGGGATGAAGCCAAACAACTTAAGACACCACTTGGAGACTTCACAAAGTGTCTTAATCCATATCTAGTTTTCCAGTAATGCTACACACTGAAGTTGCATTTCTCCATTAAGTACAGTTCAATGTTTTGCAAATAATAAATAAATATAGAAGTCTTAAAGCAAGAATGTGTCAGAGTTTTTATTTATGTGGGTGCATTGCAGAGGGATTTGCAGGATTTAATTTTTAAGAATCATGTAGTGCAAAGTAAAGTACGTGAATCGATGAGAGAAGTACTTGCTTCTAATTGCTGTGCTTAACATTAATCTGGAGGGTCACAACATAGCAGACTCACACAGGGAAGGCATCATCATAGGCCAGCGCTTCAACCTAAGAGCAGCGACGATGCCAGAACTTACTTCTGCTGGAGCTGTTTTTGATCTTATAGTAGAGAAACTGGGAGATGAGGATCAGGTCTGTGAAGATGTAAAACACCACCGTGACAATCTGAGAGTGGAACAGATCAAGAGAGAAGAAAATGCAAACAAAAGATGATTCTGTCCTGTGTCAATAAAAATGAGTTTATCTTTTCATGTGCAGTATTGGGATACTGAGCTGGAAATCTTGGTATTCTATCAAAACAGACAAGAAAGCAATTTCCTGCTTTCAATCTGTCCACTTCTGTTGTTAGTATCCTCTGGCTTTATTTAACTGTCAGGTTGGCTTGTGTGTTCACCTGAATTGGCAGCTGGCTTGTGAGGTAACAGCCTGCAAAGCTAGTCAGATCTCCACTGAAGAGGAAGATGAGAAACCCGAAAGACATGGCCTTCTCCACTTTTCCATTCCGGTAGGCCTCATAGACCTGCCTAGAAAGCCCAGCAAAGTGAGATTAAAGACAAGCAGGAGCTGTTGACTAACCACAAGTGGTTGAATAAGCTGGCCACTCACGGTAGAGTGGACAGCAGAAAACACAACATGGATATCAGTCCTATCACCACGCTGCAGTACTCCCAGATGTTATCCACACACTCCTCCATCAAGTAAAGAATCCACGGGGTCCCGTTGACACACAGCGGCCTGCCCAGAGATGGAGCGGTCCAGTTGGTGGCCATGGGGCGAGTCCGGCTCTGTCCGCCGCTCAGATGCAGCATCCGTCCTCCTCCTCCTGCTGCTGCTGCTGTTTACTTTGTCAACAAAGCAAGTGACAGCAAATGTAACACTTTATCTACATACCTCTTCAAACAAGCCTCTGAAGACTTGCTGTTATTCCCTGAGTCTGACAGAGAAAGGAAGGTAAAAAAAAAAAAACAAACAAAGAAAAACTGTGAGGAACAAAGGAACGAACAAGACG
>VUQH01016288.1:9579-23842 GCA_015106775.1 Etroplus canarensis | reverse complement strand
CGGTATGGAAGTCGTGTTATGAATCCGCATATTTGATTTGGCACGCCGGATGCCCTTCCTGACGCAACCCTCACCATTTACCCGGGCTTGGGACCGGCACTAGGACTACACTGGCTTGTGGGCCCCTGTGGCTGGTTGGAGCAGTAATAAGTAATATATATTCTAACAGGCTTCAGATTAGAATGGATGGATGGATGGATGGATGGATAGATCAGTTCTTTAAGTTATGATAAAGTACTAATCCGTCTTTCTTCCTGTATTTATTTATCTGTTTAAATCTGTTTTCTATCTATATTTGCAGTAGTTCCAACAACATATTACTCAGATTCCATTAAGTATCTGCCACTGCCAATATCTTTCATATCTCTTATACAACTTTTGTTGAACTGATTGAATCATAGGAAAACTTCTTCTAAAAAAAACCCAAAAAACAAAAACAGAACTTTGTGTGTAGTTTCTAGTAGTCTTTAAAATGCACTACCATATAATACTTATACTGGTTTTGGAATTGTTGTCATACTTATGTGATCAAGGAGGAAGTGGATTGGATTTGGTCCAAAACCAGTTTCAGTCAATCTGGGTTCTCGTTTTCATTTAAAAATGTCTCTGTCTTTGTGTTTCATTTTTTCACCAGTTTTCATCCCACATTTAGATTACTTTGTAGTCCCTGCCCTTTGTTCTCCTCTGTTTGTCTCTTCTGATGTCTGATGACAGCTGCCGCTCATAATCATACAAGTGGGTTACCATGACAACAGATTTGAGAGATCAAATATTAAAGCCCTCAATTCATCTCCTTTGCACACAGTTTATTAATTTATTAAAATGGCTCTAAATCAGCAGGGCTGTGCTGACCTGTGAGCATAATGATCATGATCTCTTCTGTTTTTTGTTTTTTTTTGCCTTTTTTGAGCAACAGGTCAAATGATGGCAAAAAATTATTTGATTTCTTGACTATATCGGAAACATGGAGTAATTATTTTTTTGAGTATATCAGGACAGATATCATCAAAGCAGTACCTTAAAACAGTGTTTAAACCATTTCTATGGTTACAGATGTTCAAAATATGAATGTAGAAAAAGTATTTTTGTTATTATTTTTGATTTTTGTTTTTTTTTTGTTCTTCTGGAACAGTCATGCATACTCTGACTAGCTGTGATGATTCTGGTAGCACTGAAGCATTTTAAGATAATCTTCTTATGTATATAGGAAATAGATATATATTTTTTTTAATTCTGTTTATAATCGTACCAATATGATATTTAGTGACAAACTAATGTTCACAAAATAAATGAAAAATGGCAGAACAATGTCATTTGAAGAGAAATTTAGAGGCTAACAGAATCATAAACATTTGTTCTTTTCTAGTGTAAACCAAGGCATTACACCCCCAGCTCCTTAGCTGGATGCGGATGAGGAAAAACTATGTTCAAGGAAGCTTGCAATAAGCTTGTAATTTAATGAATGTGAAGCAAGGTGTTCCTAAATCAGCATGCTTGCTCAGCAAACCTTTCTGGGATACGTACAGCTTTAATAAGTAATGCTCTGTCTCTCACTTCCTATATTTTACCACAGTAATTAGTATGGCAGGCAGATATGCTGCATCTTCTTTAAATGTTAATCAGGCTGAGCAGTGCATGTATTCAAAATACTTAAAAGATGTGGCTGTGCTCTGCACCTACATATACATTAGCTTAAGCTCCAGACTTCTGCCTCTGTGAGTCAGCTCCCACACACTACAGCTTCATCATGAGAATTTTGTAAAGCCTAGAGGTCTGCCCCCTGAGCCAGTACAGTACACTGAAATACTCTGATTTGCCATTTCTTCGGGACCCATTAGTTTCTGCAGAGTTTTCTTGTAAATGACTTTTTTCCTTTAAAGAAGAAAAACATTTTTTGCAGATCCCGTCAAGTTCCTTCAGATTGGAATCATCTGTGAAGTGCCAGCTTCATGTTCCGTAGCAGATGTTCTGTGAGGTTGGACTGGGGCAGTGTAGAACAGATACATTCAATTCAGTTTAGTGTCACTGTCATCAAGTAAAGGTCATCTTCAAGGACTTCTCTTTGCCTTGAGAATTTCATTTTTCCCTCACTTCAGTACAGGCCCCCAATTCCCTGATGCTGGAAGCCCCATAGTATGATGCTCCTACCTTCATGCTTCACCTTATGGATAACATTAGTGGTGCCACATCAGACCAATTAGTTGCTTTTGTTTGTTTATTTTTTTCCCTCATGCACTCTGAGTCTTTTAAGTGGCAATAAGTAAACTCCAAGCTGACTGTAATATGACCTTTACTCTAGCAGCATACATTTAGCTTCTTTGCTACAAAGGACTGATTGATGAAGTGCTGTTCATGTGGGTGTCCTTGCTTATTGAAGCCAATGTGCACCTGGGAAAATTCAAAGCTTTAGAGATGTTTTCTTTTTTTTTTACCTTTACTCCAAACTACCCCTACAATTTTATTGCCAAGGTCTCCAGAGTTTTTTTTTTTCTTACTTTAATAAATTCAGTTCAGTTCAGCTGAGTTTTATTTATATAGTGCCAATTCACAACAAAAGTCACCTCAAGACACTTGACACTGTAAGGTAAAGACCCTACAGTTTTAGAAAGAAATCCCCAACAATCAGATGATCCCCTATAAGCAAACACTTGATGACTGTGGGAAGGAAGAGCTTTTCACAGGAAGAAACCTCCGGCAGAACCAGGCTCAGGGAGGGGCAGCCATCTGCCTCGACAGGTTGGGGGTGAGGGGACAGAGAAGACAGAAAGAAGATCAAAGAGAAACACAGACTATGGGAGAGAGAGGACAAAATTTAATGACATGCAGCAGTAGCAAATAAATGCATGGAGATTGAAAAGAGGTGGGTGGAGAAGAAATGCCCAGCACATCATAAGAAGCCCCCAGCAGCCTAAACTTATGGCAGCATAACTAACTATAAGCATAACTAACTATAAGCTTTATTTAAAAAGAACATTTTAAGCCTAATCTTAAATAAAGAGAGGCTGTATGTCTCTTGAATACAAACAGGGAGCTGGTTCCATAGGAGAGGGGCCTGAAAAGTGAAGCTAAAGCTCTGCCTCCATTTCTACTTTAGTAAAAAAATTTAGGAACCGCTAGTAGGCCTGCACACTGAGAGAGAAGTGCTGTCTTGGAAAAATATGGTACACTGAGGTCTTTAAGATAGGATGGGGCCTTATTGTTTAAGACTTTATATGTGATTAAAAGAATTTAAAATTAAATACTGGATTTAACAGAGAACCAATGAAGAGACTCCAATATATGAAAAATATGAGCTCTTCTTCTAGTCCCTATCAGTAGTCTCACTGCAGCATTTTGGATTAACTGGCTTTTTAGAACTTGGCAGAGAGCAATGAATTACAATAATCAAACTTAAAAGTAATGAATGAATGAACTAGCTTTTTAGCATCACTCTGAGACAGGATGTTTCTAATTTTGGCAATATTGCGGAGGTGATAAAAGGCAGCCCTAACTTTATTCATTTATTTATTTAAATGTGAGCATTAAAGGACATACTCCTGTTCAGAAAGGACTCCACGATTTCTCACAGTGTCACTGGAGGCCAAAGTAATACCATTTAGAGTAAGAACTTGGTTAGAAAGAATGTTTCTGAGATTTTTAACCTCAGTTTTGTGTGAATTTAAAAGTAGAAGATTATAGACCATCCAGGTCTTTATGTCTTCAAGACATGTCTATTGTTTAACTAATTGATTTGTGTGATCTGACTTTAAGGACAAATAAAGCTGAGTATCATCTGCATAGCAATGAAAATGTATGAAGTGTTTTCTAATAAAATCGCCTAAAGAAATAATGCATAACATAAAGAACACTGGTCCTAGCACAGAACCCTTTGGGACTCCATGACTAACTTTTGTGTGTGACTTTTACTTTTTTTTTTTTAACTAAGACTTTTACAATTGAAATCTGTCAGATGTATTTCAGTCTCTGTAGTAGATTGTTGTGGTCGACTGTATCGAACGCTGAGGTGTGGTCTAGAGTCGAGTGTCATGGAATCTAAGGCTATGTTTACATTGCAGATATTAATGCTCAATTCCAATTTTTTGCTGAGATCCTATTATTTTTTGTGGTTATTCACTTTAGAATTTAAATGCACCCCCCATCAGACTCCAGTGTAAACAGTCTATGACCCAGAAGTGATGTGCATGCACAGAAGAAGATTTCGGGTCACATGCAGCACGCTGCATTTACAGACATAAATATGAATGTTACCCATGTCTCTGTGTGTGTGTAAAACCTTTTTTTTTTTTTTTTTTAACCACTGGCTAGCTCCATCAACACTGTCTGTCACCTTTGAATAGATAGATCGAAAGACAAAGTAGACAATGTTCTTTAGATGACTATATAATAGAAAAACATTCAAAATGATATTCTACTTGTAAGTATTTTATAAAATATGTGGTCAAGAAGTGTGGAATCCAGATGATCGAGCAACTGAATTGAGGTACAAATGGAATGATAAGCACTGACCAGGCATCTGTAGTACCTTGTCTTAACATTTACCAAGGCTCAAGAAATGGCATGCCTTGAATAATAAAGTTTCAGCCGTACAGCAGTAAAATGATGTAAGCAGTTCTGCAGTGTTTATACAGAAAGCAAAATAGATGAAAAAAGACTTCTTGAAAGTAATAAAAGACAACAAACAGAATGTGTTCTTAGTTTAAATCTTCACTTAATAATGTGATAATTTAAGTTAGGGAGTTGAAATCCAAGGGTTTGGTTTATATGACTTGCGTGTCTGTCAAATTACTAGTATTTTCCAAATATAGAAAATGGTGTGAATAAGTTCATATCTGGTGATCAAGTGAAAGAATGGGCAGGCCAGTCGATATTTGTCAAAAGATCAATTGGCCACACCTCTTCTACAACCATCCGCAATCACAATGGGCTGGGCTTGCCATCACCCAATGTTCGAAAATCTGTCTCTTATCTCAAAAACCAGTGTATAAAGAAAATGTGCTGAGTGTTAACTTCTTGTGTTTTTAATCTGTCTCTGTGAGATGTCACTTTCTTTTACAACATCTTCAAGCATCTTATTTCTGAAACTTAGTTATTACATTGCAATGAAATGAATTATCATATATCACGGCAACATTAACAAAGATATCATGAATTCCTATGAACAATATAACTGGTATTTAAATATTAACACATTCTGTTGATACTAAAAAGAGATTTTCATCATCTCTTTCATCACTGGGGATATAAACTACAATGGTGTATAGAGGTAAAACTTACAAAAAACGGGGGATTGTCCAAAAACTTATAAACCTAACTGTATATTCTAACCCATATAAGTGCAACATGCAACTATAATTAATAATAATATAGAATAATTTAGTTGCCTCATATTGTATATATTTATTTTATTTTATCCCATTATTTCATTAGAATGTTTGGTCAATAGTGTTATAACAGCTACAATTAAAATAACCTTCTCTTCATATCAAATGTCTAAAAAAATTAGAGGTTTATGAGTATCAGCATTTTTTTTCTTTTTTTGTCTTTGTCTCAACATATCTCTCTTTGACAGTTCTCTGGGTTTCCTCCTGTTTTATTTGTCTGGCTTTCAATTTGAAATGTATTAGTGTTGCCACTCTGGAGCACAATGTTGGAGAGACAGCAGTCACAGTTTCCTCTGGGGTCTCTGGTGTGGCTTGGAGGGTTGGCACAAGCTGGGTGACTTACTGAAAATTTTACTGTTTTGGACAGCAATGAGAAGGCAGCTCTTTTTTTTTTTTAATTTTACATATATTTTCATAGCTTTTCTAACATATCCACTCATTTGTGCGCTCTTGCACACATGCAAAAACACACACCCGCTCACACATAAAAAGAGTGAGAGAGAGTGAAATGTTGGATCAAACAGACTCATTTGGCCTTGGTATGAAAGCGTCCTCTTATCTTAAAACAGCCATTTAGTGTTAATTAATCCTTTTGACTGAAACCTCCCCCTACAACACATTCTCTTTGGTTGTTAGGCTTTCATGCTTAAAGTGCTCACACCACCTCAGAAAGCCAAGTTGCTAAAAAATCCCAAAATCTGATTAGGCCTGCGCTGCTTTTCCTCTCTGTAGCTATCTGGCCCACCAGCAAGTTATTATGACATTTTACTTTCATATTTAAAGGACTTATAATATCAGTGACAAAGGGAATTCTACAAGCTGTCCACTTTCTCTAACTTTGCAACATTGTACTTCAAACTGCCAAGCTGGACAGCTTTAAGGTAATTCCACCACAAACACAAAAATACTGAAGTAAGTTTACTGACTGCGCTGCTTTCTTGCTGAAAGCACAGACTGCTCTTCAATTAGGTTTCTCTCTTTCTTTTCTTTTTGATATTGTTTACCTTTGTACACCAAACCAACCCGTCTGAACAGAAAAGCTTTTTTTCCCCTAATTTCGCTTTGTTTCTGTAATTGGCATTTCAGCTTTCATCAAACCAGTGCAATCTTTTACGGCTTTGCTTTCATGTTGCGATGGCCAACTGCGAAGTTGTCAGGACTGTTACTCTCATGATAAAACTAAACAGGCTGCATTCAGAGCCAAAAGATATCTTAGCATTTGTCTTTCAGTATCACACAGCTTGCACTCATTAACCCTCAAATAACACTGCTTTGATGGTGTCACTTTTTTGGGCTTAAAGCTAACGTTCTGGTCCCAAAGCTGGTAGTAACAAAGTGACAAGTGATTTTTATTCACTGTCTCTTGGTTTTCTTATAAAGCAAGGGAAAGGGTCAGATTTTCTTCATTTATTAAGATGACTTGTATATCCAGCCACGGAGGGTCACAAGCCAGTGTACTCCTAGTGGCAGTCCCAAGCCTAGATAAATGGGAAGGGTTTTGTCAGGAAGGGCATAAAAGCCAATATGTGGATCCATAATGTGATTTCTTTACTAAATTGGTTGAGGCCCAGGTTGTCCATCAGGATGCTGGTGGAAACTATGCTACTGCTGGCCAAAGACAAAGGAGGAGGAGAGGCGGAAGATGTGTTAGGTGGTAGAGGGAAAAGGAAATGTATTTAAATGGCTTGTATACAATAATAAATAATCCATTTTACATCAGTGCCTTTTTATGATAATGTATTTTGTTTGCTTTGCTGTTCTTATGTCTGTCAAGAGGGAGGTAGATTTTCATACTTCTCTGCATTTCAGCTCATTGTCAGTTTCACCACATTATAAACCAAATAATTATGTACAGATACAAATACCAATATTTCATTCAGTTAGAAGTTACAGTTATTTCACTGGGCATATAGTTTCAATTTGCAGATTTAAAGGACTTTTAAATTTTAATAGTATTTCTTTCTTTTAGTAGTTGAAGACGGCTCATTTTAAAACATTTAACATGCCACTTTGGGAATGTCAGTGACCTGAGAATATCAATTAAATTCAAGCCTGAAAATTGGAGAACTCACACCGTAAACTAATAAGTGTCGTGGTCTGTGATTTTCTGTGGTGGTACTTCTAGTTCTCATTATTGCTAAGATGCTTCAGTTTATCATTGTTCATGGATGTTTTTCTGTTCTCAAAGAACCAAGACAAAGAGAACTTGTTCTTTTGGTTCTTTGTTCCAGTCTCCCTTCTGTGCCCTTTTTTTATTAGGTTGTATTTGCATTTAGTATTTCCTTGGTTACTTCCTGTTATATTTGCAAGTCCTCTGTTCCCTTATCTTTTGTGTAATTTACTTTCTCCTCGGTTTTTCCTTTATCGATTTCAGCTGTGTCTCGTCTCCCTCGTGTGCCCAATTTCTTGTCACTTCTTGTGTGTTTATATAAGTCTGTCGTCTTTCCCTTGTGTTCTTGCTGCTGTTCTGTGGTTGAGTTTCCTGTCAGCCTTTGAGTTTTGTAAAGTCAGAGACTTCATGTTGAACAAAAGTTTGCTTTGAGTTCACCTGTGCTTGTCTGCGAATCTGTAATGGGGTGCCTTTCCTGCTGCTGTTACTTCAGCATATGGCAATGCGTGCATTTCCATCTTTAACTTGTGTATAAATATTTTCAGCATCCTCTTAATAGAAAATGGAATTAATCAACAAAATATATGTGAAGTGTTCATAGACCTGTACTACAAAGCAGGGCTTGTGCTTTTCCAGGCAGCTTCAGAGTTAACTCTGGGTTTTCAGTACTACGAAGGTGGTTCACTTTTTACTCACCGTGGCAACATATACTGCAGATCTAACCTGTGCTGGCACAGATTATGTCCCATATTAGAGATCAACAGGTATGAAAACACCTAGTGACCAATCACTTATCCTGGAAGACCCCTCGGTCCAGACTCAGACCTCTGTGCACGGAGAGTAGGAGGGTCTAAAGTTGTATAAATAGCATCTAAAGTCTTTGAGTGTCAATAATAAATACAAATACAATACAAATTATTAGACATAACTATATTCATTGATTTGATTTGTTTTGGGGTCCAAAAACAGGACACCTGTTTGTGCTTGTGGACCATATCAGTTTTGTACGTCGTCCAATCCTATGTTTGAATTATGTTTTTTAAAATATATATTCATTTTTTTTATTGTTTTCAGATCATAGTCTTTACTCAGTCTATATTTTTGCAGAGTTCCTTTTTAGAATTCCTGGCTTCAAGTAGGCTAAACTTTAGTAATATCGGAGGGCTTATAGCTCACACACAGTCATACAGCGCTTTAAATACTCTGAAATTCTACAACGCATTTCCTGTTACAGACACTCATAACTGCTGATGTGCCAGCTGTGTTTATTCCAGCCTGTATTGTGTGTTCAACCTCTTCATATTTTTCAAATATATTAGTTTTATCTTCCTTTGGAAAGTCAACAGCTCTGCTGCCAGCAGACTCCATGTTTGTAATGGGTCAGATGCTGTCAGTGCCACCCCTGTCATGAGAATATGCTCATAGCTGGATTGATAACTCTGGGCTGAGATGTCAAGCTGACTACTGCCTTAGTGTGACTGTTTATCCTGATCGGCACTGTTTGGTTAAGTGAAGCCTGTAGTACAGGCCTCAGGATCCCAGCATTAAAAGTGTTACCAATACATATACACAAAGTAAAATGATTTACTAACTGATAAAAATGTAAATATAGCCTGTAGTTCATAACAAGCCTTTCATATTATCCTAAGAATGTAGTGGTAATAAACTAATTAGAATGCAACTATGTCCATAAAAAGACTGGTGCCAATCTTGTTACACACAGGTTTTAATTTATATGTAGTTCCTCCTTTGTATTTTTCACAGTGTGCTAACCTTAAAAACTACAATATAAAGGGCCAGGCTAATGGGGACAGAATCCATGCTCTTCCCAGATTTTGGAAAGGTGGGGGAAGCCTCACACTGAAGCAATGCGAGGGATCCCCCATTGCACAAACAATTCCGTTGTAAACAAATAAGCTTCAAGCCCTTTTTTGAGTACACTAATAATTTTCATTGTCACAGTGTGCTGTAGAGAGAACCCAAATGCAGGATACTGCAGCCAGAACGGAAGACTATTGTGGCTGACAGATTGTCTGAACAAATGAACCTGTTTCCAGCTGAATAAATGTTTATCACTACTGTAAGTATCCCATAGAAGACTCTTACCTTTTTGGTTTGTTAAATCAAGGTTGTGAATTTTTTTTGGCAAGCAGTGTATTTTAACCAAAGATCAAAATCAGAAAATCAAACCCTAGGACCAAACCTTGGGACTGTGATGGATAGTGTCTCAGCTGCTGCTTTGCTGTAATATTAAATAGTCTTTCTGACCTGATTTTTCTAAGATGAGTAGTGACATCATCAAATACAAGAGAAGGGACAGGGGTGTTCAAATAAAACTCAAAAATCCTTCTTTCAAAAACACAAAGATGTAGCTCTCATTTTCTTTCAGTCTGAAGTTAATTTGAAGTGACAATCTAACGATTTCTGAGTGTTCCCGTGTTTCAGGATTCTTGTACAAGTTGGCCCAAAGACTTACCGGTTGCAGCGCTGTCAGTCACACAGAACAGAAACGCAGAGAGCCGGTTCTTTTATCTCCATTTCATAAAGCTGGTCCAGCCAAACATCAGTCAAAGCTTTGTTGACATTTGAAAACAGAAACAAATTTGTCATTCAAACAGGAGGAAAGCTATGGTTTTCAAACAACTCCTAGTACAATAACCATTATAAACGACAAACATGAGAAAAAGTACGTTAAAGACAAAGCTAATGTGCAACAGCTCTGGGGAAAAGGTAAAGTTTGGTTAAGACTGGGCTTTGAAGAGAGAGTTTTGCATCTTATTTAATTACTCATTTAAGCTTGACAATTCCCTTGTATATGTTGTATATTACTGCTTATACAAATAGGCGTTTTTAGTATTTGTTGATATTCAATATGTAAATGTCTGAACAATATACTTTTGGTAATTTAACTGATTATGAGATTGTTTTTTCTTTCATTAAATTGATGAAATTCTGCTCCAGATGTGACATGAAAACTTTTATTCGTTCTGCAGATTCTTTGCAAACAACATTTAAGAAATTCTCACACAGAATATTCGAGTTAACTGCTTCTGCAAAAATCTTCCTCCCGTGTGAATGTTCTGGAATTTGTGTAGTTGCAGGCACCTCGCATATATTTTGATGCTTTGCAGATGGAGATCTGTTGATCTGTGGGGGCTGTGTGGGATCTCAGTTAGTGGGTTTGACATGCTTAATATTCCATGGGGACAAATTTGGTTTGCACATAATCACAGAACTCAAGCTGTCGGCATTCTCTCACTCTTTACCTTCTCCTCGTTTTCTGTTTCCATGCTTCCCCAAGGACGGTGAAATGTCATACTAACTAGTAGTGCCACGGGGTGGGGTTTTCTGCCCAAAAGTGATTCTTTACCCTTTCAGCCATGATGCAAAGTCAAAACAATTAGCTTTTCACCAGTGCAGCCCAGTTTAACTGACCCATGAAACGTCCATGACCCATTTCAGGATCTTGATACATAGCTTTGGAAATGCTGACATGCAGGGTGTATATGTAAAGCTTTAAATATAGACTCCTACTCTGGGAGCCAGTTTAATGAAAACATTCCCTGGCCATGTCGTGACCCAACAGAAACAGACTCACTCTTTTTTTCAGGTGCTGAGCCGTAAAAAATGCAGTCAGTGTTTGTCAGAGTCTGGATCAGCACCAAAACTGGGTCATGGGAAGATTAAAACTGGCCTTCAAATTATTGTCTAAAAATTGATGTCAGAATTCATCGCCTATGTGATTTTGGAGGACTCATGGGTGAGCTCATTGAATGTAAGTTAAAGTTTTCCATATGAGACCACTTGGTGAGTCAGCATGCCACAGTACACACAGGATAAAAATCAATTCATTTCAATTAGGCTTCATTTTCCTCAAGGGGAGATTTTTAAAGCCAGCAGATTAAACACCAACACGCTGATAGAAGAACATATGACAAAGTGGAGTGAAGTCCTTACTTTACTTGTGCATTATACAGACAGAATTAGTTACTACTTAATTAGATTCAATCGACACCATTCCAACAATAACATTATTATTCAGTTCACTGCTTTCTCAACTACTGATTTGTTGATTTTTGATGCAGAACTCAGTCTATAAATTAAGTTTTTGTCAGCTTTATTGGTTAAATTATTCACACTTTTAAGACAGAACGCTGCTGAGCAGTAAATGACTGAAGGGCAAGACTTCACCCACAATCCACTAATGAAGTGCTGAAGAAAGTTGTACTCCATGTCCAGATCTTTAGATAAAATAAAATTAAAATCAATAAATAAAATGAGATGTATCAGTTATGGTTCTATTTACTTGTTTACATCATATTTACACATACAAGCCCACCTTGGATGAATAAAGTTTTCTGATCTTTTTACAAACTATCTTTTAAGTCTTGAGGTGATATGCAGTCCTAGAGTAAATACCTAAATCAAACCAGCCACAAGGGGGGGGGGCGCAAGCCAGTGTACTTCTAATGCAGGTCCCAAGCCCATCAGGAAGGGCATCCGGCATAAAATCTTTGCCAAATTTTTCTAAATCAAATATGCAGACTCATAATATGGTATCCATAATGAAAAGTTTGAGGCCTGGGTTAACAAGGACTCCCTGCCGTTAGCCAACAGGATGCTGGTGGAAACTGCTACAATACTACTGTTGGCTGAAGACAAAGGAGGAGGGGAGAGGGAAGGAGGACGTGAAGAGGGTTGGTTTCACAGAATAGAATGCAAGTGACAGATTGAGATGGAGACAGATGATCCACTGTGGCAACCACAATCAGGAGCAGCTGAAAGGAAAAGAAATACCTAAACTTAGCTCCTGCAAATCCACTCAAAGCATACAGGAACATTTTCTTCACATTTCATTTTCTTGTAAAGGTATAAATTAGGCAGAAGTAGTTTAAATTTTGACCTCTTTGTATCCTGGGAACATGGTAATGCCTTATGGAAGATACAAAACAGACTTTAGTGTATAGAGTAAGAATATCGGTCCACACTTGAGTGAATTTACTGGATTTGCTCTATTGCTCTTAATTAACAAATCCAGTAAATTAATTGCACCTTTGAACCTAGCTAACCCTGAGTGCACAGCCCACTCAAAACCCCTAATCATCAATTAAACAGGATTGAAGAAGTTCTGAAACAATGCTGCTGAAAATGCAATGCTTGTCTCACAAAAACATGAAATTTTCCAATTTCCCACCTGGGAATTAATAAAGTATTCTGATATAGATAGATAGATAGATAGATAGATAGATAGATAGATAGATAGATAGATAGATAGATAGATAGATAGATAGATAGATAGATAGACAAAAACGGATAAGACTGGTGAGTTGCTGTGATTCCCCAAACAGAGAAATTTTTATTTAATATAAAATGCTGAAATTGATTTGTGTTCTTGCATATACTGCTCTTTTATACACTATGTTAGCTTTCGCAACAACATTGTCAATGCAGCGATACGCTGAAGCGGCATGTTTCTATGTGTGTGTCCTCAGTGGAATACTGAGAAATCTTAGGAAGAGGTGGAAAGGACAGATATAGGCATCTAAATGTGGCGCTCAGACACATATGGAGCACATATGGAGCCTATTACCACTCTAACTGAGTCACTCTCTCCAGCTCATTGTCCACTGTCAGTCTGCCTCTTGGTAAGTTCACCTCACTTTATAATAATTGAGGCGATTATGATATGTGAATGCGAGGTGACATGTCAAGCTGTGTCAGTTCTTGGGTAGAATGGAATCTGATGTTTTATATATTGCCAAATCAGGCGATTGCAGCACTAGTAATTATCAAAACTAAAACATTTAATTTCTTCCTTGCTTCTTCCTTTTCGAGTTAATGAAAACCAGAGAATGAGACTTCCTACCATCTCTATATTCCTTCTTTTCCTATTTTTCCTTCAGTCTCTTCTTGCAACTTCAGAGACTAAGATTTTTGCTTCCAGCCACAATCATTCTCCTCCTTCCTTTTTAAGGTCTTCCTCTACCTCCTTTTAAAGAGTTTTTCCTTCAGAACTTCAATCTTCTTTTAACTCCTTTCCTTCCCACCTCCTCCTACTCCCTCTTTTTTTTCTCCCTCCCTCCCCTCTCTTTCCCCCCTGAGACCTTGGACACTGATGCTGGGTGTATTTAAGAAGGAAGCCGAGGATTTTCCACAAAGCTTCAATCTTGGTCTTTTACAGAGCAGCACCACATGAACACACACCAGGCTGCCAAACCAAGGTTTATAATGGCTTAAAATGTCCAGAGGAGGCGGGAGTGAATAGGGTGTAAGAGGGGGATGAGGGGGAAGGTAAAATATGTGATTCAGAGAGAAAAGGGACCGACAGGATTGTGAGGCAGTGGAAAAAAAGAAATCACACTCTGTCTTTTGTTAGTCTTATTTATAGATTAAAAACTTTGAAAATGATATGTATGGGTTTTCCTGTTATTCCATTTGCTCGCTGGTTACATTAGTATTCCATGTCCATAAAACACCATTTAAAAAAGAAATGGAAAAGAGGTGAATAATTAGAGGATTGATGGAGGCTGAAAAGAAAACCAGAGAACGAAAAAAAGGTTAAATGAAGGTCAAAGCTGGTGAAAGCGAAGAAAAACAGCAGGAGCAAGGAACTCATAAGAGAGAACGTCTCCTATTTCCTTCAACTCAGGCTGATCCAGCTGAGCCTAAAACCACACAGCCACGTGGCCACCACAGCCTTCCACTGTGTGCATGTGCATTAGTGTGTGTGTGTGTGTATGTATGTGTGTGTGTGTGTGTGTGTGAGGGTTCT
>VUQH01016287.1:2862-18647 GCA_015106775.1 Etroplus canarensis | reverse complement strand
TTTGGTTAAAGCCTGAAAACACTAACAAGTTGCAATCCACTCACAGCATTGTGGCTAAAACATCTTAAAAATGAAGAGCAAAGCGCTCAGTTCAATGCAACATTGTTCTTCAGTGTGGACAGTTTGCAACTTTAAAATAACAGTCTAATTTATGATCCTCAAAGAAGATATTTTATGGTAATAATTTTATTAAGATTCACTTTTTGTGAACATTTTCTATGCTTGATAAGCATAAGCATTAGATGCATGAGATGGTGTAGTCTCATTCCTATGTTACCCTACTGTTATCTATGGAGCTGGAACCAAATCAGTTGAAATTGCCCCATATTGTACAGTGGTGAAACCTCATTTAAAAAATCCTGATCTTGGGATCACCCCTCTCATTAAAATCCTGACTATGCAATACTCAAGTAGGCTGTGGCTTTTACAGGATGCTCATTTGGTACCAAGTTTTCCAAAGTGCGCCAAGAACTTATCCCTTTCATCATTACACCACCACCATGACCAGCCCTGAACTGCTGATCCAAAGTATAATGGATCCTTGCTTTCATGTTCTTCATGCCAAATTCTGACGCTACCATCCAAATCCTACCTTTGGCTGCCCACTTGTATTCTCCCCAAGGGGTCACCACAGCAGATTAATCCACATTGGGTTTACATCGGATGCCCTTCCTGACGCAACCCTCCATGGTGAGTGAGGCTTGTGTCCCCATCTGGAATCGAAACAGGGACCTTTTGCTTGTAAGGAGAGCGTCAGGAAGGGCATCCGGTGTAAAACCTCTGCCAAATTACCAATGCGGATTAATCTGCTGTGGAGAATACAAGGGAGCAGCCGAAAGGTGCACACACACACACACACATTATGTCTGTTTGCTTCACACTTGCCTTGTCTACTGTCATTTGCTTTTGTCTGTCACATTGTGCCCTTTCACCCATGTCATCTTTAACATGATAGAAGCTTATGTTTTAACTGTCTATGCTTCAATATTTTCCAATTCTTTGCTTTGAATATTTGCATCACACATAATTTCTGCCTTCTAATGGCTTTAAATTTTATTATTTTATTCTTTATTGTCTTTTCAATACCTAATGTAACAAGTGGCCAAGGGGGAAACAGTTGAAAATTAGCACTTTGGAAAACACTGATACATTTACTGTGAAGTTGACTGAGAAGAAAAAGAAAGAAATCCACAATTAGTGCATAATCTAGTGTTGAATGCTAATTCCACAATGCAGAAGATGTAAATAGTCATTCATTCATTTCTTCCACTTATCCAATTCTGGGTTGTGGGAACCTATCCCAGCTGTCATGGGGCAAAGGGTGGAGTACAACCTGGACAGGTTGCCAGTCTGATGCAGAGCCAACACAGAGAGATGGACAACCATTCACACTTACGGTCAGTTTAGAATCACCAATTAACCTAACCCCTTTGCATGTCTTTGGACTGTGGGAGGAAGCCAGAGCACCCAGAGAGAACCCACACAAGCATGGGAGAACATATCAACTCCACACAGAGGGGCCCAAGCTGGCCAGCTCCTGGATTCAAACCTGCACCCTCTTGCTTTGAGGCGACAGTGCTAACCACCATGCCACCACGCTGCTGATGCTGATAATTCATCTGAAGAGCATTTTGAAACATCGGTTAATAAGAACGTAGCATTTTGGCCGGTTTTTTATTAGTGTTTTTTTAGGTTGATATCAAAGCATGAAGAATGTGGACCTGCTGGAGGACCCAAATAAGTGACTCTGTTGTTTCAATATAAGTTGAAATTCTATTTTCTTTGCGATTATTCTTTAACAAATATTGCTATTCTAATCTCTGTAAACCTCAGTACACAAACACAGCACAACAGTTGTTTATTTTTTTATTACTTTTTTTTTAACACAGATGCAAAATACATACAGTACACATTGCTGTTATTCTATAAATGTTGATGAAATAGCCATCTTTCAGGGCTTTTTCTGCTTTTGACTATAAAGACATCTAAGCTAAAACATCTTGCTGTGCTTTCTGCTTACTCAGATACCTGTTTATAATTTTTTCAGGGTCATTCGTATGACTTCAACTGTTGCTGAAACTGTTTACTGAGAGCAGAGTCTTGTCCATCAGAAGGTCTCGCACTCTGTGTCCTGTGTGGAGCAGACAGTGCAGTGGCAGTGCAGAGCCACGGGATAATGGTAGAGCGGGGAGATGTCGGGCTCACAGCCCGGCAGTCGGGCGGTCATGTGGCGAGTGCTGCTGTACGTGCACACACGGTGGTGACGGTGGATGTAGGGGGGGTCTGGTACAGGTTTCTGCAGGGTATACACACACACACACACACACATGCAAATATATAGTCAGGTGGAAAAGAAAGTTTTCACAGGACTACTCAGCCTTGAACAACCAAGCACATCCCATGATTCAGTAGCCAGTAGAACCTACATGTACAAACTACATTTCAGTCAGGTTGAGGTCTGGACTTTGACTGGGCCATTGCAACACCCTGACTTGACTCAGTGACTGCAAGGTGCCCAGATCCTGTGGCTGCAAAACAAGCCCAAATCATCATCCATCCATTACTGTGCTTGACAATCGGTAGGAGGTGATTGTGCTATATGCTGTGTTCGGTTTTCACCAAACATGGTGCCGATGGCCAAACATCTCCACTTTGATCTCACCTGTCCAAATTACATTGTTCCAGAAGTCTTCTGGTTTGTTCAGATGTAATTTTGCAAACCTAAGCAGCGCTGCCATGTTTGTTTTCTCCTGGCAGCCCTTTCATACAAGCCATACTTGTTCTGTCTTTTTCTACCTGTACTGTCACAAACTTGCTAACTGAGGCCTGTAGAGTCAGAAATGTAACTTTTGGATTTTTGCAGTTTCTCTGAGCACGGTTTGACCTTGGGGGTGAATTTACAGGGCCATCCAATCCTGGGAAAATTGTGCCATTGTGTTAACACACACCTGAATGCTCCAGACCATGCTTGATTAATCAAGCGCTTTTGATTAGCAGCAACTGACTACTACTTACCCTCTTAACTCCTGAGGAAGCAGTAAGAACGTACTTACAGGACTGCATCGAGTCCTGTAAAAACTTTCTTTTTCACATGACTGTGAGTGGAACACAGGATGCTACTGCAAGATAAGACTACTAGTGAGGTATTTTGGGCCCACACTTGTGGGCAAACTTACAGTTCTTTAAATTCAATTCAAGCGGAATTAAAAGTTTTTATTTCATCAAACTAAACACGTACAGGTAGAAAAGGTCTGTAGTAGTTTTACAACAAGCTTCATGTAGTGAGTCGATAAAGAAAAGATCGAGTTTGCAAGTGGATTCCTAGTGGTGCTCTTTCTCCTC
The DNA here is from genome assembly GCA_015106775.1 of Etroplus canarensis. NCBI lineage: Eukaryota > Metazoa > Chordata > Actinopteri > Cichliformes > Cichlidae > Etroplus > Etroplus canarensis. The sequence continues at coordinate 15,305 of VUQH01016287.1, read as the reverse complement.
TAGATTTGGTTTTTCAGTTCCTCAGATGTACAATATGAATGTCTAAAGTTAGAATAAAAAGATTAATATCCCTCCCTGTTTGGAAGGATTTGAACATTTCTTATGGCAAGAGACAAGACCAGGTCATCGGCCTTCTTATGGTTTGGGTTGAATCCTAGGACATGAATCATTTATCAGATGTTTCACTATTCCAGTATTACAGAAGCTTTCAAAAATAGCAACAGGACAGAAAGTAAAAGGTGTAGTTACAGTATTAACACTGCATAACAAGTCAGCTTGATTTTGGGAATTGTTACTGAACATGATCTCTGCTGTGTCTAATGTTTACCTGTTGTTTTAGAGGAAACCAGTAATGGAGAGATTTAGGGAGGAAATCAGCAAATTTGGACAATGCTCTTGTAGTCAGCTGACAGAAAACTGGCAGTAAGCTATGAAATATTAAATGGTAGATGTTAAAAAATTTGGACAGGTGTACCCTAACTCATAAAGCTGCATTTGGTGTAAATTATTGAATTGTATGGACAGTGTGGCAGGTGTGTTTCACTGTATTTTCCATATCTGTAAGTCAGAAGTGGGATGTAACGAAGTAAAAATATTTCATTAGTGTAGAGTTTTTGGGTGTCTTGAGTTTTTAACTTTTACTCGCTACATTTTAACACAAATATCTCTACTATTACTCCTTACGTTCTTAAAGCAGGCTCATTTCTTTAGGTTTAATGCATTTGAGGGGAGTTACTAATTCTTGTGGGTCGCTGCGCGCCCTCCTGACATCAAACCAATTTAAACCTAAATGGAGGCAACAGTAACACTAGTGCTTATTGCACGTGACTGATGTAAAAGATGTAGAGATGTAAGGGGCAAAAAACATATTTTTTATGCATTTGTAGCACTGTTCTCATTCTTCTGTTTAGTTGTGGATGCAAAGTGTCATGGTCCTGGATTTCTGTGTTCTAGTTTTGTATGTTGTTTGAGTTTAGATGCACTATTTATTGTATTCTCTGTTTATGTTTGAGCCTTAGTTCTGGCCCTGCCTACATTTAGTTGGTTTATTATATCCTTCTGTTAGAGTTTTGAGTTTTCTGTTGATGGTAAATGGTGTCTTCTCTCTTCCATAGTCTGTGTCTCTCTCTGCTCTCCTTTCTGTCTTCTCTGTCCCCTCACCCCCAGCCGGTCGAGGTAGATGGCTCCCCCTTCCTGAGCCTGGTTCCGCCGGAGGTTTCTTCCTGTTAAAAGGGAGTTTTTCCTTCCCACGGTCGCCAAGTGCTTGCTCATAGGGGATCATCTGATTGTTGGGGTTTTCTCTTTAACACTGTAGTATCTTTACCCTACAGTGTGAAGTGCCTCGAGGTGACTTTTGTAGAGAATTGGCGCTATATAAATAAAATTGAATTGAATTGAATTGTTCTAGTAACATTTTGATTTTTGCATTCAAGTTCTAGCTGCTGCCTTCTGAGTGTATTTGTTTGTTTTCTTGAGTTTGGTTTTATTGCCCTCTTCATGTTTACTTGTATGGAGTCTGTGTAGTTGTCGCACCTTGTTTGTCAGTGTTTTTTTTCTAGCTTGTCTCTGAGTCTTGCTTTGTTAGAGTGGTGGTTTACACATTTGCCTTGCAAACTAAAAGTTCCTGGTTCAATTCCAGCTGGGGGTACAAGTCCTCTGTCAAATTACTGATGTGGATTAATCTGCTGTGGCAACCTCTGGGGGGGAATGCAATGGAGTGGCCAATGGTCAGTTCTAGTCTTTTCCTGTGTTTAGTTTATTAGTCTTGTGTTCAGTCCAAGCTGTCTCATGTCTGCGTTCTCAGTTATGTTTCTCACTTCCTGTTTTACTTGGGTTACCAGTTATAACCTGTGCATCGCCTCTAGTTTGCATCCTGCCCTTGATTGTTGCCACCTGTGCTCCTGTTGCTCGTTTATCATTAGTCTGTGTATTTATACCCCTGCTGCTCTTTAGCTCGCTGTTGTGCTGTTGGTTTTATGGCACCTGAAGTCAGAGTGTGTTCTAGTTTCTTGTATTTCCTTGCCTGGTTTAAACTTAATGGGTGTTGTTTGTTTCTGAAGGATTTTACAGCTACATCTGTCTCCTGAAGTCCTGCATATTGGGTCCTCACGTCCCACACATGCTGCATCATGACACAAAGTCACCCATATACTATAAGCAGAGCTTTTTTTCCCAAATCTCCTTTGTTGTTCTCTGCTTTGTTCTGCATAATCGCTGTTCAAGATGAGTGAATTCATTAGAATAGGTAATAGAAGTTGAGATAAAATTCCTACTCTCTTGTGTTATTATATTTATGACATGAGGTTCAGCCAGCTTTGCAAGAGAGCTATGTTTTACTTTTATCCTTATAGCACATTTCATAACCTGTACTTTTCACTTTTACACAGTAGTTGTATGATACTGAAAACTGTATATTTTTATGCAGAAACTTCAGTAGCCAGTGTGGGCTCCAGCATGTAAGTTTCATGTACCACTGGCTGCTCCCTTTTGTTTTCCCCAAGGGGTCACCACTGTGGATAGGTAGTTTGGCAGAGGTTTTATGCCGGATGCCCTTCCTGACAAAATCCTCTGAGTGAGAGGGGCTTGTGTCTCCACCTGGAATCGAACCAGGGACCGCTACAGTGTGGGGACGCTCCAGCACAGAAGTTTAAACCTCTTCTTTGTTACTGGTACATTGTTCTCAACATGATGATGTGTTGTTGTTCTCATGATGATGAACACTGGTTGGAGGCCCCCCCCCCCTTTGGAGTTTTCACCTCAGGCCCCAACAGACTCTAGTATTGCCCCTGAGTGTGTGTTTTATACCTCCCATGTGTGACAGCGCCCCCAGCAGGCCTCTGTGGTGATGCGCAGCCCCTTGCACCCAGGCTTCTGGGCCACAAAGGAGAACTCTCGCACTGCGCAGCCTCGGAAACCCTGGAGCGTTGCTGATGTGGTGGCGAACACCATGGCCGCCCCGGCAACCAGGAGGAGGAGGAAGGAGAAGGCGATACAGTGGAGGTGCATGCTGGGTATGATGGATGGAAAGATTAATAAACAAGGAAGGTTAATTTTGCCAACTTGATGGAGAAATTACAAATATTTAAATTATTGTGTTAATTATTCACCAGACACACATGATCTGCCCGAGTTTGATGCAACATAAAGGAAAGATTTTATCACTGTTATTGAAGAAACAAAAATTTGATGAAATGAATAAATATCATTCAGGATGATGTTGAGAAGAGAGTATATCTCTTATTGTGTATTAAAACAAACTAAAATACTCAGGTTGGCTTCTTAACGTGGCGAAATGGTTCAGTAAAGGTTTTGAATTGCTGATATTTTACATCAGAAGAGAATGTGACCGAAAACAGACATTCAGCACAACTCACAACCCCCTCTAGTGTCTCTTCAGGTTACTGCAGCCATTCCAATCACTAAAAATGATGTACTTTGAAACAAAAAAAAATCCATAAAACTCTACAGTGCAACATCATTTTTAAATAAATAAAATCTGACACTGAAGTGAATTAGAATTTTACATTCGTTAAAAGCACTTATTCTCTTGTTTGAAAAAAAGATAAAAAAAAATTCATGCTTTCAGTGCTATTGCAGAAATTTGTATAAAAGTGGGACATGTTCAAACAAATCAATTAAACTGTGTTGGAACAATTGAATTTAGCTCAGCTTAGGCACAAAGCAGAATGTTTCACTCATTTGTTTAAAGAATTCAAAAAGCCTTCACATGAACAGAATTGGGTGGATTACTTGAATAAACTCTATGATCACTTCCACTGTACTTACTCTGATTACAATGCAAACGCTACAGTATCTGTGTTGTAAAATAGGCTATTAACATAATCATCTAATCAGTACAGTCAAAATATCTTATTTAAGAGATGCTTAATAAAAATGCCTCTCACCTTTTCTCCTGAAGCTCTTCCAGAGATTTGATCTGCAGGACTCTGCTTGTCTCTCTGTCCAGACAGTCCAGTGAATGGAACCAATCTGTCCTTGTTGTTTTTAGAAGGCTATTAGGGCAGACGGACACTCTGACATCATAGCAATTACAATGACATACCATTAGAGACCCCAAGCCAGAAATAATGGAGAGTCCCTGGAAAATACTGATACTTGTCTGTTTTCTTAACCTCAGCCTGTATCAGTGTGTGTGTGAGAGTGTGTGTTTTTGATCCATCTTTAATCATGTGAGGAGTGGCAGGACTCAGTCTTAAACCAGGCTTACAGTATGGATAGAGATAGTGCAGGACTCGGTATATTTAGTACTTAAAAACCTTTAAACCATAGGACTACATATATACTCTATAGGCAAAAGTATTGGGCCACCTACACATTTCACCTACAGAATATTTTATGATATCCCATTCTAAACCCACCGGCATTAATATGGAGTTGGTCACCCCTTTGCAGCTATTGCAGCTTCCACTCATCTGGGAAGGCTTTCTAAAAGATTTTGGAGTGAGTCTGTGGGAAGTTTTGGCCTTTCATCCACAAGAGAATTTGTGAGGTCAGACACTGATGATGGACGAGGGGGCCTGACTCACAATCTCCCTTCTAGTTCATCACAAAAGTGTCATATGGGGTTGAGGTCAGGGCTCTGTGCGGGTCAGTCAAGTTCTTTCTCTCCAAACTCCATAGGCCTTGCTATGGGCACTGGGGCACCCTCCTGCTGCTAGCGGGTAAAGCATGATTGGTCACCCCAGGGTGGCGTGCTTTACACTGGTGATGTAAGGCTTACATGCAGCTTCTTGGTCATACATGATGCTCCTGGAGCACAGTTTTTGTGCTTTTGTCCATATATGTATCATTTTTTTTTCTTTTTTATATGTATCATTATGATGTATTGCAAAGGTCAGTGTGGATCATCAGTGAATACTCTCTTGAGTACATAGTGGAAGGGGAGCAAATTTTCAACCAGTATTAGGATACAGCATAAATGCTGAAGATGATGCCAATGTTAGCAGGCTAGCTACCAGCAGCAGATATTTATAATCAGGTGTAGACATTACAAGCCTCGCTGAATAATTACAGTAGAAGAATTTATTATTGTACTGCACGTGTGGTCAGAAACTTGACAACTTTTGCAAAATATGTCAGCTAAAAGTTACATGTTGCATTTGCTACCACACAATTAAAATTTAAACAGTACATATGCAAGTACATGGCACACAAGCCCTTCTCACCATGGGTTGCGTCAGGAAGGGCATCCGGCATAAAAGCTCTGCCAAATTACCAGTGTGGATTAATCTGCTGTGGCGACCCCTTGGGGGGAATACAGGGGAGCAGCCAAAGGTACATACAAAAGTGTTCAGTATGGAAGAGTACTAACAGATGAATCTGAATGAAGACACTGTGTTTGGTGCTGGCAAAGTAGTGTGCCATCAAAACAACTCCATAAAAGTTTCAAGGAGAGAAAGAGTAAGACAGTAATTCTTAACTGATTAGTGCAGGTTTTAAGCAATATATCTGGAAATGGAAGCACCAGTGATTGAAACTGGGTGACACAAAAAAACGCACGGACTCCAGAGTGTTTTCTCAAAGTGAAGTTTCATTTTTAGCACATAGTATTTTTTCTCCATTCTACACTTCCCTGTAATGTTACATACAGTAGTAAGCCTCTCTACATTCAAACCCCCTCCCCCCCACCGCTGTGTTGGTCCCCAAAATATACATCTTCTTCTTCGTCTGCGTCTTTATCATCTTCTCTATGGTTTTTTCTTCAACACAACAAACAGACCATTGGGCAGACAGTGCAAATCTAGAAATTCAGTGAAATTGCTACGTAATGCAGTAGTAGGTTTCGGTAACATTATATTCTCACTCTGTTGCTCTGACTTATTGCCATTCTATCATGTCTAACTCTATGTCTTTTCTTTCCTCTGTCTTTCTCCTCCTGTTTTCTGTCTTTACTGCCTGCTTTCATCAGATCCTCTCACATGACCCCTCTGACTTAAAGCATTTGTCAAAATCTGGCCTCCTGAAAATGGCCACAGAGAGGAAACGTGAGAGTCGATGAAAGCGGTGTTTGATGGCTGTCTGTGAGGCGATACCAGAGCTCTCTACAAACACTCTCTCCTCTCTCACTTCCTGTTCTGGAGCAGTTCTAGAACGGATGACACTATTCAAGAATTGAGGCATACTGTCATTCATCATTATCTTGGAGAATTCTAGAACAGTGGGAGCAACAACAATCAAGAGGGTTTGTGAGTAAACAAGCCAAAAAAAACATCATAAAGTAAACCAGGTTCAGTGACAGCAAGGTCAAGTTTTGTAGTTTTGTTTCTGTTGAGTTGTGTTTTTTTTTTTTGAGCATCACTTGCCTGAATCAAGGCAGTGTTTGAAATCCGACCAGATGAAATGGTTTGTCAGCCAGGTGGTGTCAGCAGGCACAGCCAGTGAGGCGTTTGCTGTGGTTCCCGTGGGGCATTGTGTGGTTTGAATTCATACTGAAAATGGTTTTTCCAGAAATGAAAAGTAAACAGCACTGTGTTACTTAAAGAAAAGTGGGCATAAGTCAGTAATTCCCAAGCTTGCATTTGTGCCCCTTTCCAAAGCCCTAACATAAAGTGGCTTTAAAAATAAAGGAGAAAATGAAAGGTTAATTAAAATAAAATGTCTCTCTTTTTGTGTTTTTGAAGTTTTGGACTATTGAGGGGATCACCAACCTGGAATGTACAGTTGCTGCTTTACTTTGAATTTTTTTGCGCTTTTCACAAAAAATACAGGGGGGAAAAAAATGATGTCATCACATCTTTAAAAAATCCAAAAATGTAAAACGTTTGTAAAAAGTTACAAGCACCATTATCTTATCTGCCCTTTGTCGTTGATTTTGTTCATAACTTTTATGGACAGAATTTCTGGATGCAGCGAAGTGATGAGGGATTCTGCTTTGGTGGGCTCGGGATGACTTCTCTGCTTTTTGCGGATGATGTGGTTGTTTTGGCTTCATCAGGAGGTGACCTCCAGCTTGTGCTGTGGTGGTTTGCAGCCAAGTGTGAAGGGGCTGGGATGAGAATTAGCACCTTCAAGTCTGGTTCTCATTAGAAAAAACATGGAGTGCTCACTGGGTCATGGAATTGCTACCACAGGTGGAGGAGTTCATGTATCTCTGGGTCTTGTTGAAGAGTGAGGGAAGGACAGAGCAGGACATTTACAGACAGATTGGTGCAATGTCAGCAGTGATGCAGATGCAGACGCCATGGTGAAGAGGGAGCTGAGTGTGAAAGCAAAGCTCTTGATTTATGGGTCAGTCTATGTTCCTACTATCATCTTTTGCCGTAAACTGTGGTTGGTGACCGAAAGAATGAGATCTCGGATACCAGCAGCTCAAAAGAGTCTCCTCTGAAAGGTGTTTGAGCTTAGACTTAGAGCTAAGTTGAAAAGCTTGGTCATTAATGAGGGACTAAGAGTAGAGGTGCTTCACCTTGACATCGCAAAGATCCAGTTAAGATGGTTTGAGCATGTGACCAGGATGTCTCCTGGATGCCTTCTAGGTGAGGTGTTTCATGAATGTTCAACCAGGAGGAGGGCCCAGGGCAGACCTAGGAGAGATTACGCCTCTCAGCTACCACCTTGGTATCCCCCTAGAAGAGCAGGAGGAGGTGGCCAGGGAAGGAAAGGTCTTAGCATCTCTGCTTAGAATGCTGCCCCTCTGACCCAGACCCGGATAAGTGGCAGAAAATGTAGGGATTGATTGAAGCTCATTTGTAACTTCTTACTTATAGTGTTTTCTGTGGACTTCAGTTTTGCCTCTTCGTTAGCAGAAGGCTTTTGTTCAGTTGTTAAAATGATGACTTGGGTGCCTCGATGTTACAGTACATTTTGAACAGTCACATCACGTGTACGCAGCTTTTGTGCAAAATCCCATCAAACACACGGGAAGTTGTAGCACTGATGTCAGATATAACTTCTGCAAAAGAAGTGCAAAGTTGCTGCATCAGTGCTTTGAAAGCGACAGCTCCGATGCAGCAGCGCAACTGCAGATTAGGTGCAACCTGACAGCGAGGGAACGCTGGAATCATTTCAAGACTGCATTGATTCAGGCATGTTTTTAAGCGAGTGCCTAGGAAATAAACTGTTCTATAGGGTTCCTTGAAAGTTTGGTTACGAAGCAGCCGACAGGTAGCTCTGCATCTCAAGCATCAAAAAAACAATCAGTTTGTTTTACGATACATTCGGATTCAAACCCTGTCCCTCAGGAAGGAGAGAAGGAGAGAGAGAGAAAAAGAAGCAAAGAGATGACTGCTTTCTCCCGTTCTCTATCACTCTGTCTACGCACATCTCCTGCTCACCGATTCACTCACTGGACACACATCGACACATTTGTGCATCCACACACACACACACACACACACACACACATACACAACCTGACCATCAAATAAGGTTACATTTCCTGATCAAATAGAAAATAAATAGCATCAGAATCAGTTTTCCACAAAATGAACAAGATTATACAAAAACCGATCAAATAAACAACATAATTACAAAGCAAAATTGTTTCTCATCAAATAAATTTACACAGAAGGTACCTTTAAGACAATGTGAATATCAAGGACACAACAGGAGTAAAAACAAGAGTGGGAGGTAAACATTTCAGTGTGACACCCACGTCCTGTTTAACTCCCTAAGAAACACACAGATTATCCTGAAAGAATGAAAATATTGCTAAAATAATTTTTTTCATTTTTTTTCTCCCTCTCTTTATCCCATCACTCTATCATAATGATTAGACAAGAATAAACGGATTTTTGTTGGTTCACACCGAAAAAAAAAACAAAACAAAAAAAAAGGTTTCCTCATCATGGTCACCATCTAGCAGCTTTAGGTCTGCTGAACCTACAGACGCTCCAGGTTCAGAAATCCAACTGGATTATGGTGTTTTCTTTTCATTGGAGACACGTGTGGCGTGTGGCTTGATTCTTTTACCTGTAGTTTCTGTGATGGGTGGGGTTTACTAGTCTGCTTGGATTCATTTCAATTTGACCTATAGTGAGGTTCTAAAATATGAAGTTTTCGACACCCCTCCCCACTCCAGTAAACCAAAAAATAAATAACTGAAAATAAAACTAACACTGAAGGTACCTTGTGGAAATTTCAACAAATAATATCGCTATATATAAATTGCAGCAGCTCATCCGGTTTATGATCCATCACAACTTACAATCCACAGGTTATTGTAATGTGCCAAGTAAAGAAAGAATGTGATAAGTTTTCTTGTCATTGGTTGGTTGTACTGCACAAACTTTTGAGAATTAAAATTCACTCAGACTTCAAGGAGGCTTACAGACAGTCATATCCAGGACAGCAGCCCTCATGCTTGGCCTGCCTTAACCTGGCTTAAAGCTGAGTCCCCACTTTTGATTAACGTGATGTGAAATTCATAATGATTGATTGCAGAGTGGCTTCTGGAGCACAGTTCTTATGAAACGGATAAGAAACGGTTATGATGCGTTAAAGACACAAAATGTGAGAAATTGTTTAGGAAACTGAAGGAACATTGTTATGAATTTGCATGACATGTTACAACATATTTAAGACTTTCATGAGTCGAAGTGTTGTTGTACCTGTCTGGCAACTGCTTCATGAACATGTATGACACGTCACTAGGAGAACATTTTCCGAACTGGCCCAACGTGGTTACAGAAGCTTAGGATGAATTTATGAAATTTAGCAATTGCAACAGTCTATAATACTGTTGCGACAATTTGCAAAATTGTAACTCTTGGTGAAAGGTTTGGACATTTTAAAACTGGCACCCCGACTTCTGTGACAATGTGAGGTCACAAAGTCTCACAAATCATTAAGACACTCAACGTGACACATTTGGGATTCATTGCAAACTGAATTCAATTATTTGTAATCACTTTTTCGCATATTTAGCATTTCCTCAAATAAACCTAATGAGAGTATTTATATATATAGATGGCAGAGGGGTGCATGCAAACACTCCTTTTATGAACACTGTAATTTAGACCATTAGGAGAAGAAGAAGACTCTTAGGAGTATCGATTCTTGTGAAAAGGGAACGTGCCAGTAAAAAGATAAATGTGATCTTGACCTCAACTTTGAGCACAGTTTGGGTGAAAACCCACCAGGTGATCCTTGTGTGCAAGCTTCACGAAATCTGACCAAGACCAAGACTCTAAGAGGAGGAGTGAGTTGTGAGGAGTAGTGACAGAAGGATGGTTGACATCTTGCTTTGGTTTTATGAGTGGATCCCAGTTTTGTTCATGCATAAAAGCAAGACATTCACATTATGCCTCTAATTTCATGCTGTTCCACTGACCAGCACAGACCTAAGAAATGCAGCAATTGAGCCAAAAAGGGCCGTGAAGAAGACTGCTAGGTTGCAAGCAACAACCTCTGGGGCTGGAAAATGATGCCAATGTGCTCAAGTGCCAAAAACTGCAGTTCCTAAAATGGCCACTTGATGCTCACCTACCTGTATTCAAAAACATCTGTCCAAAAGAACATGATGCCAACAGCAGTAATGCTAAAGTTAAGCAAAGCAGTGGGTGACAGTAGCTAAACCCATTTATTACTATGCCCTAGGAGTAGAGACTCCTGTGTCAACAGAAGAGTGTCCATAAAATTATAAATATGATCTTGACCTTGAGTACAGTTTAGGTGAAGATCCATTCGGTGATTGTATTGTGCATATTTGATTAAAATTTGACTAACACTGTAGGAGGAGCAGTGGTTCTTGTGTATTGTAAACCGATCAACCCATGACGTGGCATAAACTCATTGGTCCTTTGGCCGGACGGGTGTGAAAAAAAAAATCCTGGGTCCAGATCCAGATCAACTCCAAAAGATAATCACTTCTAAATTGGGCAAAGTCCCACCACTAGTGAAATTCCCATGCCAATTTAGCATATTCCTGCTAACAAACAGGCAGACAAACAAACTGAACCAAAAACCTAAACTGCCCATCAGAGGTAAATAATTTAGAACGACAAATGGAAATGGACACATGATTTACGAAGCCTCCAGAACACACACAGTATATTTTGATGAGATATATAAACATGGCACAACATACAAGAAAACTCCACAGGGCACCTTTAAAAAATAGTGAGATTTAAATGTGGAATCTTGAGGGATTTTTTTTAAACACACCTGCCACACCACAAATACCGAATAAAAAGAAAATCCACCACCACTAATCCAGTTTATTCCTTCCCTTTTCAGGTCTGTTAAAGGGGAATTCTGCTGAATTTCAGCACTCACATTATGTACATTTAACGTGATGTGAATTTCAGAATTCGAGTCGGCCTTCCCCTTTCTGATATCTGCTACACTAGTGTTTCTCCCATAATACACTACAGAAATATCCAGAGACATATGTATATATATAAAAACATTATCATCATCATCATTATCATCATCATCATCAGTAGTACTTAGAGTAGAGTAGTAGTAGTAGAGTAACAAGTAAGAAGAAGGAACATATTGTACTTTATATCTTCGTCTTCATCAGTGGTTATTAGGGACTTTAGGCTCATCCTTTGGTGGAACCTGGCAGATTGGGAGAGGAGTTAGCGCCAGAATCAGCCGTGTGTGTCTGAATGTATGTGTGTGTAAGTGACTGTGTGTTTTAAAGAAATATTCAGGTGCGCCAATCAGTTGTTGGTGTGAGACTTGTTTGACCTGGATAAACTCTCTGTAGCTCTGTCTTCTGATATTTACAGTAAAAATGTACCTGCGTCTGTTTGTTTGTGGCAATAGTTTTGGGAAATTTGTGTGAAATTGCTTCTTTTGTTTATTGATGTATTGTGCTATCCACGCATGAAATAAGCATCTATAACCAAAAGATAAGTATGAGACCTCAGTGCCCGACTATGACTCGATTAGACGAGTTAGAAATGAGTTAAGCCTGGTAAATGTTGCACCAAAATAGACATTTTATCTCTCGTTTTGAGGCAGATTTGAAGCGGCCAGCTACAGATTTTAGGCACTGACCTGCAGTTTCTACTAATTTAAATGACAGTCTGCACTTTTGGACTATCATTATCTTCTGATCTGCAACATAATGTGTGTACAGCAAAATAAAAATGAACCACTTTCACACAATGCTGTCAGAAAAAGGTACAGTGTTTACCTTGGATCACGGAGTTTGTGCTTTTTTACAAAAAGCGACCACCTCAATGATACAAGATGGGGGGGAAATGTGAATTTGCTTTGTACCTTTTTCTGTCTCCCAACACTTTTACCATCAACTTCCTGTCTTCTCCGTGTCCCCTAACCCCCCCCATGTGATCCAATCCCTGGAGTGACACCTAGGTGGCGCTCTCCCCAGCTCCAGAGGAGGCCCCGCTGGGCTTGGGCTCAGGCTGGTCAGAGTGAGCCGTTTGTGGTGAGGAAGGGGCAAGCTGGTCCCCTCTCTCGCCTCGCTCCTGGAGGTTGCGCTGGTTCCTGGCGGCCTCTGTGAGCATCTG
>VUQH01016272.1:4083-16290 GCA_015106775.1 Etroplus canarensis | reverse complement strand
TTATATATATATTTTTTTATATATATATATATATATATATATATATATATATATATATATATATATATATATATCTTTTTAATGTAATTTATAGCAAGCACACAGACAAGTGCCAATCTTTATCCTACTTTCAATAAATCTTATGTAATTATTTGTATCCATATGCATATCTGTTTGGTATTAACACTTTTCCAACACAGTAGAGGCAGGTCAAAGCACATCCCAGTTATATCTTTTCTATTACCGAGGTTAATCAATAATTCATGGGTCACAATAGCAGGCGGTGTGAGTCAGGGGGAGACATCCCAAGATCATCTCCCTACGCAGGATCCCCTGAAAAACAGGAAGAAGAAATCAAAGCCTAACATTACAGGGTAAAAAAAGAAACCTCACAATGCTCCTCTGACACCCACCCACCACCTCAGCAAAGCAGACCATATTCACCATCATCATCAGTGACACCATAGCGCCCATTCTTACTCAGGCGACAACCTTTTCTTTTCCCTTTCCCTGTGCTAGTTTCTGAGTAGTGCTCACACCCTCACTTAGAGCATTAATCAAAAAGCATGTGCCTAATGGCTCCTGACAGGCAGGGCCCATAATGGGCTGCAGTCCAAGCTTGCATCTTCCTCACGCATCTGGTAACACTAACAGCAGCAGCTCGAGTGCAGCTGCCTGCCTGGCCACGACTAGATTGTTAATGACAGTGGATGATATGGTCCCACTCACCATAAAACACTTAGGGCCCTGAGATGTTACCGCATCATGCATGAAGAAAGCTTTTTGATAGTATGCTAATCTCAGCCATTACTGTGGGATGATTTACAATCACTTAAACAGCACATGAGCCTGCTGTAGAGACACAGGCTGGCTGGATGGGATAATAAAGACGCTGGCGCGTGTTGATCATTAGAGAGCTCTCTCTCTCTCTCTCTCTCTCTCTCTCCCTTTCTGTGTGTGTATGTGTGTGTGTGTGTGTGTGTGTGTGTGAAAGCATGCACTCTGGATGCAGTGGCATTTGGCTTAATTAGCAAGCGATTTTAACATGAAAGAGACAAAAGACAAAAGGGAGATGGTGTTTTGGGCTTCATAGAGGCGCAGTGTTGTCTACCAACAATACCTGTGTGTGTTATTAAAGTGCTACATTAATTCAGAACTGTATCAAAATGCTTATGCATTGTTTCTTTTTAACTGCACTACAATATGCAATATATAACTGTTTTTCTATTTTATTTCTACACTTTCAAGGAAATATTGAAAATGAGCTAAAATAATAAAATTATCTAAACATAGAGCATGCACCCACTTTGATGTTTTTAAATGCTTAATCATGAGGATCCAAGAACTATACACCATGACTAGTAATACAGAATTAAACCCAGCAAACATGAGCAGGAATTTGCTTTTCAGGTAGGCTGAAAAAGGATCTTAATGTTCAACTGGGTGTTTGATTGGTGTGCAATTAGTGTAATTTTAACACATTTTCTTTATATTTCTGGGGTAAGATTATTTTTGGCCTTTCGTATTAAATTTAACTATTAAAAAATCTAAAGATTGGCATGTGTTTATATATTAAAATAAGCTTTACCAAACTATATAAGAAGATCACTTAATCCACAGCCTACAGTGTGATGTCTTGTCTTAGCAGTGTCTCACCAGTGTTTTGCTGTGTTTGACAATTTACAGGGCAACATGCCATTCAGCAACCTGCTGCCAGTGCGTAACACCTAGTTTTTTGATTACTTTTTCTACATGTAAAGCTAGAAAATTGCATCAATATTTCATAGGAGGCAGCATTTTCTTCTGCACAGATTCAATGGGCAAGGAGATAAACAGTGGGATATTAATAATGCAGTGCGGTGACACTGACCTTATTTTGTGCCTTTCAACCTGCGCTGATATTTTGATGCACAGTGCCCCGCTACTCTCTAGCACACAGGAGGTTTTTACACTCTTTGTTCAAAGCCTGGAAAAAAAAGACACTTCCTGTTTGACAGAGGTTACATCACTGCCTAAAACACCTAAAGACATTAATGAAAATGCTGGGGCTGTTTTTTTCTTCTTCTTTGGATACACAGTGGAAATACATATCTTCATTTTGCAGAAACAATGTGAATGCTAAGTGTCGGTTTGACAACTGGTTTTGACAGCTGAGCAGTTGCCTTGAAGGTGAACTGTGAGAGGCTTTGACAGGGGACTGAAAAGGCTGCGCAGCAACCTGTTCTTCACTTCAGTAGGAAGAGGATACTAAGTAGGCAAGAAAAAAAAGCACATTATTCCAAGTTCAGGTCACCTGTGCAAATAAAAATGTATAAGCAGAGATAGTTCTATTTTTTAGCAACGTATTTATGGTTTTATGCTTTCAGGGACAGCACACACTAATCAGCATTACTGTAAAGGACCAGAGTTACCAAAGTGATGTCCTCTGGCCAGATGTTCAATAAGCCATTAAAACAATTTTTAAAAAATGAAAGAATATTTTAAACCATTGCATGACAAACCAAGCAAAAACTGGGTAAAAAGCTTCAAAAATGAAGAAATTGCTTTAGATTAAGTTGCATTCAAAGTAAAACATAAATAATATATCTGACATGTACATCCAACATTACTCAACAGAGAGTTAGCACAGGCAGTAAAAACATAGCCACATAAAACCACTTTACACAGAAAAAGCCAAAAGGGATACAGTTCCACAAATTTCACAAAAATATATGCAGAAATAACCTGCTTACCTGCCAAGTTTTAAAATACATTAGAAAGTAAAAGGCACTGTGTTGTATTTTACTGAACAATGTTCCAGAACTGAGAAGCTCTTATTTTGAAGGCTGTCTGGCCAAAAGATGCTTCCTGCATTTGGACGTTTATGTCCCAAAACATGAATTCCATTATGAAAGCTCATCAACAAAAAATAAGTATAAAATCATAAAAAAAAAAAAACTTCTTTGTGATATTATGACATCAATGGAATCATGGCATAGTGTTTATATGATCAAACTGATTTAACTGAAAAAAAATCTGTTGTATATAGATGATTTAAAGGAAATAACAATCAACAACTTGATATTTTGAAGGTTTATTCTACATATATTGTTTAGATAGGTGTATACCAATAAAATGGTCAACACTGGTATACACCTATAGGCCTTGTCAAATGCATTAACCAAGCGACAAAACATGTGGCATCTACCAATGTCAGTGGCTGATATTTATGTGCTGTGTCACATCTTTTGGTTAATTAAAACTGAAAATAAAGGGGATATTAAGAAATAAATAAGTAAAAAGACTATTGATATCAGACATAAGCCCTGAATTGCACATTGGGTGTATCTCAAATTCAGAATAGTTTACATACAAAGATAAAATTATGGATTGATTTCTGGGAAACAAATTACACTTAATATCATTTCACATAGCCCTACCATTCATTTAAATTATGTACTCTTTCTAACAAGGATGTAAAAATAACCTGGAAATGAAAATTTGAGGGCAAACATTGCTTATTTCAGCTGCACTGCATATTTTCCCCTTTAGTAAAATTCCTCTATTGTAATATCAGTGCTTTTGATTACTCTGAAGTGATTATTCAGAATCAGAATCAGAATCAATCAGAATCTGAATACTTTAATAATCCCAGGGGGGAAATTACCAATCCCAGGGGGGAAATTACTACTTACTAATTTAACCACTCTTCCAGAACATCTGTATGCATAACTGATGCTTCATCACAACAATTTCATTATGAATGTTCTGTAAAATAATAGATTACTGTCTCGGAAGACAATAGTCTAGACAGTCAAGTGAGAGACAGTTGAAGGAAAAAAATGTTGCAAAATCATTATATGAAATTAGGAATGCCATGAGTCTACCTGATAGTGATAGAATATGTGAGACAATTTGAGTCATACATCATCCATAAGATGAATCCTTATTTTAACCCATCCCCCCAATTAAATTCCTCTATCAATTAACTGTCAGGGTTAAATATATACACTTTTTTGTCTTCTTAATTCCAATTGTCACTTTATGCAGAATAAAAAGACTTATTCTATAACTGCCTTGGAGACAAACATATGTGTCTGTAACTGTTCTCGGCCTCTGCTTCACACATTCACAAAGGTGACAAACAATGACTAAGCCCCATCTGCCAGGAGCTTTTACCATGAGTGTTATAACAACCAATAATAAGTGTAAATAATAAATGGCCCATACCTTACAATCACGGGGGCCTCGGCAGCTCTGCTAAACTATTTAAGGTGCCTTGTTGATGGGAGTTATTTTTTGCTGTGGGGTTGTAGAAATTCTCTGGCTTCCCAGTAGAGTTTTGGCCTGACAATAAACAACAGTTTAATACTTTATCTAATCCCTGCCAGGAGGTGAGTCCAACAGCAAGCTCTTGCAGATGTTCACATCCAATAATCTATCCATAATTGATGAAACAGGGAGGTCAGATGTAATGGCTGCTGCCATTGCAGCAACAAATAAATGGTTATTGACAAAACAAGTCAGTGTGGCACTGAGTGGGCTGTGAGATGACAGGCACGGAGCAGGGCAGAGAGAAGAGGCGTCAAGACGAAACAGAAGGCAGGAGAGAGGGGCTAAACTCTGGACCACTGCTCCTCAGATGGACCAGCCATGCCAGTGGGGTGCAAAGATGATCCCAAGTGGGAAGTGGAGGACACACCCAGGAGAAGCCCTCAGGGGAGTGTAAACAGGAGGAGAATGAGAGTGAAAATGGGGAGGGATGAGGAAGACTTTTGGGGGGGTGCAAGCGGCATGGAGGTGAGTGCAACTGCATGGAGTGTGCTGAGTGCAGTGGGCCAGCTGTCCGCTCTTCTTTCATCTTTGGGCTTGATGTCAGATACAATCTACCTGGCTGTCAAGCCTCAGCAACCATCTCACAGCCCTCTCTCCCTCTTCCTTCCTCTCACCTTCTATAACTAACCACTCCTCCCCCTTTCCTCTCTCTCTCTCTCTCTCTCTCTCTCTCTCTCTCTCGCTCGCTCGCTCGCTCCCCCGCTCTCTCACTCTCTCCATGTCTCTGGTGGCTATACAGAGGCATCCCACCTCTGTGTCCTCTGATTCTTCTGGCTAAATCTCTGAATGGTCTGCAGCATGCCATATTCTCTGACTTCAAAGTCTGTCTTTTCAAAACATGCAGTAAGGGCATTTCCCACACATAACTGGAGATGTTGCAAAAAGATGACAATGACGCAATGTAAAATAAATCCCTTAAATGGATTTCTCATGTATGAGCTTTCAGGATAATAACACAGTATCATATCAGTACCAATTTGCAATATTAAGTCTAAAAAAGACAACACTGTAAAAAAAATAAAACAGTGTACATTTGGATTCTAATTGAAAGGATGAACTAAAAAAAGCCTTGATAACTATTCAGCAGTTCTGATGTAGGAGCATATCAAACTGCTTAAAAAAACAAACAAAAATTATATTTTTACCCTACAACTATAAAAAATAAATATGACCATGAGTGCTAAATAAAGTACATAAAAAACACATCACTGAACACAGTTCTACACGTTAAATGTGATTTCCAAGTAGAGAGATTTTGGTAAATCAAACCCTAAACTGATAAGATTCTAATTGACACTGTTAAAATTTTCTGATGAATTTACAATAAAATATCAACAGCTTTGGTTGCTAGAACTTGACTGTAAAAATGCTGTGATGGTAAGCTTTGAAATTAATCCTTATTTTCACATTTTAGAACTGTTGCTCATTTAGTTAGAATCCCTGTAGTGCAGTGGTTTACACATGCTAAAGGTCCTTGGTTCGATTCCAGGTGGGGACACAAGCCCCTATCACCATGGAGGGTTGCGTCAGGAAGGGTATCTGTGGTAAACCCAATGCGCATTAATCCACTGTGGTGACCGCTTGGGGAGAATACAAGGGAGCAACCAAAGGTCATATTAGAACTGTTGCTCATTTATGCTAAATTACCATCAACAATACAGACATATTGTAAATCTGTTTACAGTGCAATACATTCCTCAGAAGGTTGCTTGACTGCATTTTCTTTTAAGTTTTAAAATAGTGTGGAGTCCGAGACTGTTTACTTCCGGTGCAATTATGTAATCTGAAAATACCCTACTTATTCTGCTTATTGTATGATATAACATTTATAAAGTAAAGGGGTAGTTAATGATAAACATGATTCAAAAACAAAACAGAGAGAACTAATCCACATGTCACGTTGCGGCTGCTCTCTGAAACTAACTAACTGGAGTTAACTCACTAAACACGACTGCACATCTTTTAAGCCTCATTAACTCTTCTATGGTAAACGGCTTTGTGCTACACAACAGCACACACAATGAGGGAAATGCTTCGAAGAATTACTGAGAAAGCAGAGGACAACGTGCTTTTTAGTGCCACAGAAAAAAGGGCCATTTTTAACTCCAGCGGAGGGGTAGTGACTCTCCCTCATAGAGTTCCTTTTTTCCACCGCTTAATTACTGCGTGCGATCATGAATATTTCAGGCATATGCTTTCCCACTTTGTCATTGGAGTTCAGAACTAAGAGAAACAAGTTCATATGCATATTAATAGGGGGTTTGTGGGTGGAGGGGGACAGGAGGACTAAGGGTTGCCAGTGTGCTGGTGACAGCAGGAGGAAATGGCACTCATTCCCCAGCAGCTGCTCTTTTTAGATCCCCCTCAGAGGGGACTGCCCGAGGAGGGCCTTCACCACAAAGGGGATAAAGGAGATGAGGGCTCTTGATGGAAAACAGGCAAACAACCACTGGGACCCCTTCCGACTCCCCCTTCAAATACTAATGTGTGTGCACACTCACACACATGCACACACAGAAACCTTTGGCCCACACTTAGCCAACCCTCAGGAGTTGTCAGGACCTCTTTAGCATTTTCCACAGTAGATGCTAAACTGTGCATTAGCACCAGGCTAACGGGACCGCTCTAATGACAGACCAAGTGTGAGGAGAGATTTTTTTGCTAGCAATGTATAATGACAAATGCAATGCAGTCCTGAGGGAGGGGCAATAGGCTGCGGCCATGGAAGCATCTGAGGCCCCCATCAGCTGAAGAGGGCCATGCTATTAAAATGACAATATAAATGTAAATCCTAAGTAATAATTCTTAAAAATGGCTGACGTGACCCTTCCCTCGATCACGTGTGTTACTGCGCTAACACGATCTAGGGGTAGCATTAAACATTGTCTAATTGAATTTATGGACCTTTAAAATACCACTTAGCACCTAGTAGAGCATAATAATAAGCTTTATTTAACATATCTAAACAAAGACGATTATAGCATTGTGCAGGTTTAATGGCACACAAAGTGTTCTCTTCCCACTTGATTGAGTGGGCTATTTGCACGTGCAAAAGCCCACTGTTTAAATTTGTTTGTGTACACTAAATAGAGCACCTACAAACCACCACTGAGAATAAGAAATAAAAAGCTATTCAGCATACTTAAAATGCAACTTTTTAAATTAGCTTTTCTACAGCAGTTGCCATTTTGGTGTGTGTGTGGGACAACCCTTGATTAATTTGAACCCTGTCAAGTCTGCATGGAGATATCAGGATCTTTCGGTGACAAGTTCAAAGGGAGCGCTAATTAGTTTGACCTTTCCTGTCATAATTAGCATGCCCACTCAACCTCCAACAATTTACCAGCAAGAACAAAAGAGGTAACACTCAAGCTGTGTTCCTGGATAGAAAGCATTCTCCTAATTGATGTTTTCAAACAATACATGACACTGTGTTTTGTTGCACATGCCCCTCATTTACACAATTCTTAAGACAGATGCAGATCTAAAATGCACATGCTAAAGAACTCAACTTAAAGCATCTTCAAATGTAAGACAGGAGCCCAAAGACAAGGCTTGCAGCATAAGGCAATTAGAGCAGTGGCAGTTATATCACTTCTTCCAACCTGTCAGATGCACTAAATGTGATTTATAGTGGGCGTTCCTGCCGGGCAGTCATACGGGGGAAAAGATTGAGAGACATTCAAGAAGAGTATAATAGCAGGGGCTTAATATAACTATCTAAACAAATGCCTTTGTTTTTTCCTTTTTTGTTGTTTTTTCTAGAGGCAGAAAATAAATTCGATATAGCCAGAGACAAGAAAAAAGCCTAAAAGTACACATAGCAAAGTCTAATCATCACTAATACATTCTGCACTGATACAAGTGTTAGTTAAGAAATTTTTCAAATGCAAAGCCTACTGTTTAGGGTACTCAAAGTATTATTAACCATTTATCTTCCACTGAGGTACACCAATGACAGCCTATGGACAGGATTAGAGTACATGTCTAATGCTTATATCCGCAAACACATCAGAATGACTGCCACAACTACAATAAACCCTTGTGATCTGTTTCAGATCTTGTTCCACTTTCCCATCAGTCATCATTACAGACCCTATAATTCCCTTTCTCTACGCCAAGATTTTTCTGTCTTTTTTCCCCTTAGATTGAAGGCACAAAGAGAACAGGACGAAGAAGGGTGGCTTTTGTTTTGGTACCTCTGTGTCTTCCCCCACTCTTTCTCTTCCCTTCCCTCTGTGAGGCTCTGGTGTGATTATTACACTTTCAGTGGAGGATTTAACCATGGGCCAGTTGGGCCATCGCCTCGGGGAGGCCCCCATTTCAATGCGTGTGTGCTACTTTTTCCCCCAGTTTATTGCCTTGCCTTTTATTCTGCCAGGCAGTCCCACTGACATCAGGGGCCTCTTAGAATAACTTGCCCGAGGCAATCAGATCCCTGAACCTTAAATCAGCCACTGTATACTAGTATAGATTCCCGATCTGAAATTGAACTTGTGCTAATAGATAAGTTATATGATGTTCAGGGTGAAAGGATTATTTTTATTGTTTCAATATGTTTCTGGTTTGTTGACTAAGAAAGTGTTCATATGCTTACCTTAAAAAACCTTTCAAAAGATAAAGGATTGAATAATTTGAAAGGGGCACGTTCATATCTGACTGAGCAGTGTAAATTGCTGTTAAGCACTTGCAGTTTTCAGCATGTGTGGACACTAGATGCCACCATGTCAACATATTTATCAGAATTTACACAGGCAGTACATATAATCCTGTCCAGTATTAACAGTTAGTTCCTTTCCAGTTTTACTCTCCAGGAGCTTCACTCATAGCACCACATTTGTTTGAACCCCAGAATATAAATCTGGCACAATTTTAAAAAAATTCTTCACATTAACCAAATTAAATCTAAGTTTGAAACATCTAAAAAAAAAAACCCGTAACTATCTATATGTAAAGTCTCTTTAGCTATTAAAATGTGTTAAAGAAGGTTTGTTAGAAATTTTGAAGAACACTTTTCTGAGGTGACGTGGTGTGGTGGCTAGCACTGTTGCCTCACATCATGACAGTCCCAGGCTCAAATCCACCAGCCAGCTGGGGAGAGCATGCAGGCTCCACAACGGGGAGCCTGCATGCTCTCTCCAGGTATTCCAGGATCCAAAGACATATAGGAGGTAACTGGCAATTCCATTATATTGGCTGTAGGCTGTCTGTCTTTCTATGCAAGCCATGCAATAGACTGGCGACCTGTCCTGGGTGTACCTTAGTGTGAAAGATAATTTTCTCATGTGGCATATATTATTTCTGTTAATCTCAGTTTTGGTATTCCTGTTATCTTTCCCCAAGACTTACTCCAAACATCTTCATGGAGGGAAAGTTCCTTGTGAACAAATGCCTACTTTAGAATCTCAAGGGTGGATGGTAGCCACAAATTGACTGGTGACATATTTAAAGTCACCAGCGATTCTCTTTTGTACTGACAATCTTGGTCACTTTCTCCACTGGTCAGAATAGAGTGTTTGTGTGGATCAGTATAAGCACAGGTTAAGCTTAAGTGAAAAAAAAAATCACACCAGCAGTGATAAACAGAAAGGAGATAATGTCTCAGTGAACCACTTTTTTGTCAATAAGTAATAATAATACACTACTAGTGTACAATCTTACTGCACTGAATAATGCATTCCCTTTAATTTAGTGAAAAGAAACTCTAATACAATAGCAAAAAGCTTAAAAGAAGTAAAAGGATCTTTAAATTGAAAATCTTTATATCTGCTGATCATAATTTTATGAACACAAAATTTTATGGAAGCGCATAGGAAAAAGTGCAGCGGAGCTTTTTATTACAGCAGCAATGTTCCCAAACTTTATGAGATGGTAAGAAAGGGCAATAATGAGATATTCTCTTGAAATCCATTACTTGTTGAACATGTTTATGCATTGTAAGATGTTTAACCCAACCCGAAGTCATGTTTTTAAAAAAGTGGTACGGCAGATTAGTGAAGAACCATCAGAAACATTCCATTTTTGTAGCAGAAATGTATTTTATATTTCTTTCAAGTCTTAGTTACTATTTGGCACATTTGCCATACAAGTGAAAGGTCCCTGGTTCGATTCCAGGTGGGGACACAAGCCCCTCTCACAATGGAGGGTCGCATCAGGAAGGGCATCTGGTGTAAAGCCTCTGCCAAATTACAGATGCAAATTAATCCACTGTGGCAGCCCCTTAAGGAAAATTACAATTAAGCAGCCAAAGAGACACTTGCTTGCTATTTGGCATCTAAAATTGTAGGGTAAGATAGGCTACCATTCTTTCATGTGAACAACAGCAAGTTTACAGAAGGATAAAGTCACTGCATTCTCATCTTTCTTTGTTTAAAATGACTTGAACCCAATCCACATATGTACACAGGCTCAGAGGCATCTTGTCACTGAATTTACTTTTAATTAACACATTATTCATGATTTCAAACACATTTTTTAAACAAACAAAATATAAATAAAAAATCAAACCTGCAATCAATCAACTAAAACTAAAACTCCAGAGCCTGATTAATTTGCATTGCTATAAACATAATTAATGTGTTAATGCAGGACTGCCAAAAGACCTGATTTGTTGCAGGCTGATATTTATACATATAGGACTACTGTAATGTATGCACATGCATTTGTGTGCATTCAGTGTGCAAATGACAACTCAAAGATCCCATGTAGTAGGTAAATACTGCAGAAGGCCAAAGTCTCAGGAGTGAGCACTGTTGATCTGTGATCTATGATCTGGCAGGAACTCAGCAGGACACTACTACACTACTTCACTATTCCATCAGCTGTAGACATAAACTCACATTTGCTGGGCTCCCCTGTCTCCTGCTACAAAAGGTTTAGCATGTCTAAAATTGATGATTCACTCCCTCCTAGTACAGGTGTATCAGGAGTCAGAGCTCTAATAAGAAATAATTGTGCCCTTGCATTTTACTGGCACCCTGCAAGAGATACAGGTCAGCAGAACAGCTGGAAGTTACAGATTGTTCAAAACAACCATGGCTGCTTAAGATTTATTTGGAGATCATCTTCAATGTAAAATTATATTTTAAAAAAATCTTAGTTTGAATCAAAGCTGTAATAGGGTTTTCATAGGAAAAGTCATGGCTTTAAACCTCTCTTTGCAGTTAGAAGGAAGCAGCTGAAGTTGTGTTTGAAAAAGGAATGCATAGTTAGAATTTAATAACAAAAAGTACTTTAAACAGAAAAGAGCAAACACTGAATCATTGTTAAGATGATGTTAAGCTAAAATCATTAATATTGGAGGCCCAGCTTTGTTGAGACTGTTTTAAGTCACATCGTATCAGCCTTTAAGATCTGAGTTTAAGATTTTATATGCAGTTTATGCAAGCAAAATGGGCCACTGCCACATTGAGCTCTTGCCTCAGTCTTTATCGAAAGCTTTCTTAAAAACGACTGATAAAAGCCAAGGGCAACTTTAAGAATTGACACACTCTTTAAAACATACATCTCATGAAAAAGACTTAAAGAGGGCCAGTTGCAAATTTAATATAACTTGGGGGATGCAGCAGTGAAATACCATCAGTGTGCAGGCAGAGGCTGTTCACAAAGTAACTGCCTGGGTCTGAGAGAATAGTATGCTCACATCACATCTAAAAGCCAAACACACTGGCAGGCAGAGGCAAGGCAGGCAGGGCTGATGAAGAGTGAGGAGTAAAGGCAGGCTCAATTGAGATGGAGAGATATACCCCTATTTCACCTTTTTGCATCACTTGCTTTTGTTCTATATGTCCATTCAGACAAGAGTCTTTTATGGCATGAAAGTAAGGGTTTGAGGAGTTCATCTAAGTAAATAAGCAAAAAAAAAAAAAAAAAAAAGAAAAAAAAAAAAAAAAA
>VUQH01016252.1:3449-13941 GCA_015106775.1 Etroplus canarensis | reverse complement strand
ATCAATAAGAAAAAAAAAAAAAAAAAAAAAAAGAAGCGTCTGTGTCCCGTGACTTATGGCCCACACAGAACCCAACAGGCAAGTCTGTGGGGAAGAAACCCACGCAGGCGCACAGCTGGAGTTCGTACCCGGCGCCTTCCCCTCTGTGAGGCACCGGGAGCTTCGCGAAGCGCGCCGTACCTGCGCCGACCACCAGGGCCGTGGCTCCGCAGCTGCGGACGCAGCGCAGCAGGGACCGGGCTCTGGCGTTCGTGTTCACGAAGGCCACCTCACAGCCGAGCTTGCACAGCCCCAGCCACACGCACACGAAGTCCGGCTCGTTGCGCACGAGCAGGGCGACGACGTCCCCCTGCCGCAGACGCGACCGCGCGCGGAGCGCGCTGGCAAAGCGGTTGCTCCTCCTGTCCGCGTCCCGGTACGTGACGGCCCGGTCCTCGAAGACGACGAAGGGCTTGTCGGGGTTCCTCCCGGCCTCGTGCAGGAAGCAGTCGAGCAGCGTGAGGACTCCGCGCTGCGCGCGCGCCCGCAGGGTCCTCCCGAAGCTCCGCAGCCTCCAGTAATACATCAGATCCGCCCAGAAGAAGGGGTACGCGTTCCTCTGGTACAGCAGGACGGCCAGCAGGGCTGCCGACGCGCCGCTGAGCAGCACGGCGAGCATGTTGCACTGACCGCGCACAGGCCGCACCTCCAACGCTGCTTCCACGAACTTTGCCAACAGGGAGGCCCTGCGCAGCCTCAGCCAATGAGAGCCCGGGTCTGCCGCTGACCCGCGACCCGCGCTGAGCAGAGCGGCGGGCACCGTGTCCGCGCGCAGGACGCCGTGTCCGGTTTGACCCGCATCGTGGCCCCGCTGCCAAAAGGTTCCAGCAACACATCAGCGTGCGTTCATTGAAGGGACACCGGGGACATGGCACATGCTGAAAGTGAGACATTTTACTGTTTCATTCAAAATACTAACTCACCCTGACTCTGACGGCTGCGACTCGCCTCCAAAAAGTGAGTGGTGCTAAAAAGAAACAGCTGGAGGAACATGTGGAAACTGATGAAGTTCACTGGCAGCAGCCCGGTGACGCGATCGGGTATAAAAAGAGCACCTCAGAGAGGCAGAAATCTGACACAGACTGGGGAGCAATTTCACTATGATGTTCCTCAAGACTTGAACATTTCATCATCTTCAGAGGCTCTGGAGACCTCTCTGTGACCAAGGGACACGGCTGAAACCCAATACTGGATGCCGGTGATCTTCAGGCCCTCAGGCAGCACTGCATTACACAGACAGACATGATTCTGTCATGGAAATCACTGCACGGACTCAGGAACACTTCGTCTGTGAACGCAGTGGGCCGTGCCGTCCACACAGGCAGGTTGAAGCTCCATCATGCAAAGAGGAAGCCCCATGTGAAGATGATCCAGAAAATCTGCTGTCTTCTCTGGACCAAAGCTCATTTAAAATGGACTGAGGCAAAGTGGAAAACTGTTCTGTGGTCAGACCAATGGACATTTGACATTGTTTTGGGAAATCATAGACGGTGTCCTCTGGACTAAAGAGGAGAGGGACCATCCAGCTTGTTATCAATTCAAAAACCTGCATCTCTGATGGTATGGGGGTGCATTAGTGCCTATGGTACTGGCAACCTGCACATCTGGAAAGACTCCATTAAGGCATATACAGGTTTTAGAGCAACACGTGCTCCCCCTCCAGACCACGTCTTTTTCAGGGAAGGTCTTGCATGTTTCAGCAAGACAATGCAAAACCACATACTGCAGCTATTCCAGCAGCATGGCTTCACAGTAGAAGACGCCAGGTGCTGGACTGGCCTGCCTGCAGTCCAGATCTTTCACCAACTGAAACCCAAAAGAAGACCCAGGACTGTCGAGCAATTGGGATCCTATATCAGACAAGAATGGGACACCATTCCTCTCCCAAAGGTCCAGCAGCTGGTCTCCGCTGTTCCCAGATGTTTATGGACGGTTGTTAAAAGAAGAGGGGATGCTGCGCAGTGGGAAACATGGACCTGTCCAACTTTTTGGAGACGTGTTGCTGCCATCAAACTCAAAATGAGCGAGTAATTTTCATCAAATAGCAAAATGTCTCACTTTAACATTTGATGTGTTTTCTGTGTTTTTTAGTGGATAAAATATTAATTTATGAGATTTGCATATCATTGCGTTGAGTTTTCATTTATATTTTACATAGTGTCCCAACATTTTTGGAATTGGGGTTTTAATTTTTCCATTTCATTAATTTTTAAATCAATAAAAAGCTACAGTCACTGCTGCTGATGAGATCAGTTGCATCTAGTTAAAATGATGGGATCACGTCCGCCTGTCTCGGTCTGGGATCCCCAACGAACGTCAGATAACAGGAATGGAAAGTAGGTTACGCCTCACGTGACTCAGTGTGCCGTGTTTTCACTGAGTGAACGAGAAGACTAAATAAATTCCACAGCACGCCAGTCTGTTTCATCACTTTTGTCATTTTATTCCGTGACATTTTCACAAAAATATATACAATGAAAAAAGGGTAACGTGCAGTAACAGTTGGTGTGAAAGTGATTATTCCAATGGGAGCACAGAATACCATTTAAGATGCAAGAAACAGATGAATTTGGCATAGTGATTAATGTCCCACTCAGGGCGAGTGTTACTGATCATTTAAACACACAGTACTCCGACAGATGAGAGCTGTTCTAATGCAGGAACTCCAGAAGACGGGGCTCATTCAGTGCCAACGCCACGTTTGTCCCTCCTTTCAGCTTTGAACATCAGACACCAGGTGATGCTTTTGTTACTTCAGAATCGATCCAACTCTACACAGTACTGTAAAAATATTTCAGACATCTCCAATAGGCTCAGAATAGTGCAAGGCAGATTGATGATATGTGACTTTTTTTTTTTTAAATTACAAATTAGTAATGTGAACTCCTCCTGTTAGAATTAACCTTTAAAAAGCCAAAGTCCAGCTTAAGCTTGCATGTCATTAGATAGGTTGAGCCATGTAACTTGCTCAATAGTGATTAACAACTGTCTTACCGATGAGTCACTATTGTACAGGTGACTGGGTATGATATGAACTGAAGTGGTAACTATGAAACAAGATAGATGTACAGTAATCAAGTCATTGTGGAACTCTATCACAAGATTTGTATTGGATTCTTTAGTCTACTAAAATGACCTCATCAAAATATCACGCGTGTCCTTTGCTATTCGCTTCTCTGCCTGTTTGGAGGGGATTGTTGGAACTAGGTTTGGGCTCTTCCCAGAAAATGAGACTAACAACAAAACACAGTCAGTGATTGGCCGGCACTCCTGACAAATCACCGACTTGGACTGGTCAAATGATAAATGCAACACAACCACCAGCTACAGCCCCAGTTCCAAAAATGATGGGATGCTGGGTAAAATAAAAATAAAAAACATAATGTAATGATTTACAAGTTTCATAAACCAACATTTTATTCACTAAAGGACAGAAAATATATCAAATGTCGAAAGTGAGATATTTTGCTGTTTGATGAAAAATTCTAGCTCATCTTGAATTTGATGGCAGCAACAGGTCTCTAAAAAGTTGGACAGGGCAACAAAAGGCTGGAAAAAAGTGAGTGGTGCTAAAAAGAAACAGCTGGAGGAACATGTGGCAACTCGTTCATTCATTATCTTCCGCTTATGGTAATTGGCAAAAGCTCAGTGATGTGATTGGGTATAAAAAACAGAGAGGATGCTACACAGTGGGAAACATGGACCTGTCCAACTTTTTGGAGACGTGTTGCTGCCATCAAATTCAAGATGAGCGCGTATTTTTCATTAAATATTAAAACGTCTCACTTTAACATTTGATTTTTTTCTATGCTCTTTAGTGAATAATATATTAGTTTATTAGACTATGGAATGTCCCAATATTTTTGGAATTGAGGTTACATCTCCTCAAGAAAGAGAGTTGATATATACGACTTATCAGTGTATTTGAGAACAGGCTGTCCAGAGTGAGCTAAATTATACAATGTAAATTTTTCATTGCAGAAATGTGTCATGAAGTTACAGAATTTCATGTGTAACCATCGTGAGGACGTCTTCAGACCCCCACGAGTCGACAGACATCAAAAGGTGGACCAGACGCAGGTGAACAGTACATGGAAACATTTATATGATGGAATGTTACATGTGGATGAGATGGAGGGGCATAGCAAAAAGAAAAAAAAAAAAAAAGAATGTACACTTTTCTAGACAAATTTTCACCATCTCATCTCTGTTTCCTAACTGCTTACTTTCACTGATGTTCCAGTTTGTTAAATCCAAAGGGAAGAAGCTCTTAGAAAAGGCTCACAAGACACTTAAAAGTTCAAATTAGAGGAAGCCCCAAGATAGGGCTGAAGTTCGCAGATCGGCTCTTAAATTTATATTTAAAGTTAGGTAAAGTCTTCTGATCATTCCTATCAGTGCACAGAACCCACCCAGGCACAGGGACAACATGCAACCTCCACACAGAAGGGCCCCAGTCAGGATTTAAACCAGGATCCTTCTCGCTGTGAGGTGACAACGACAACGACGACGACCGCACCACCACGCCACCCTAGTTCTGGGTTCTTACAGTGGAAAAGGTCTGTAAGTGCTTCCAGAAGAGCACTGACCTCCTCAACACAATGGCAGCAACTACTGAGAGCGAGAAGGCGCTGCCGGGTCGAGGAAAGCCCACTCCTGTCCTGCACGGATCTCCAGTGGTTAATTGGTAGAATTTTTCATCGTTTCTTTTTAATCAGAACTATTTACGAATGCTCCGCCTATACGTTGCAAAACACTTTTCAGTAAAAAGAGGAAAAAAAAGGAAAATATTTACCCCCAGCATCAGTATGATGTCATCTGAAGAGTATTAGGACAGTTTTTATAAAACGCGTTTCTGACATTTGGTCTACACGAGACCCCGACACAAATCATTTCCATATTTAATATGAGAGCGCATAGCCTACATTTTTGTCATTTTGCAAATGGTGACTCAAAAAGCGCTTTTGGGTGTAATTACTGACAAGCAATCCTTTTGGGAGGCCGAGCAGCAGCTTGGAAACTGGGACTCCCCTTTGTTCTTTGTTGACTTGGTCGGACTTCTGTGCAAAACAGAAAACAGTCAGCAACCACGTCTGGCCGAGGGAAGAATTGCAGGACTCAGTTTTACTGCTGAGAGTCACAAGACAGAAGAAGAACGCATCACCGGGATACGCATTGGTAGCCTTGCTACCGACAAGTAGATGGACCCATCATATGACTCCATTTATTGGGCTCCATTTAGTTCCCCGCTGCAGAGACGTCCGCAGCTATTTGACACACAGCGTGAGATAGCAGAGGCAGAGGAGAAGTAAGATTGATTTGTGTTCACACATTTCCCTGTTGCTTATCAGACTTGCTGACAACAGCGCTGCCAAAGCTGAAATACTGAGTGTGTCAGGAAGGGTTTCTACCTGAGCAGCCTCGTTTCATCCAGGTTATGGAGGAGCCATTTGTAACCGAGCCAGACTTTCAAATCCGGAGACGTACCGGCAAAAAAGACGTTCTCATTCAAATGTGTATTTACATTCTCTTACAGCGGGAATCGAGGTTAAGCGTACAAAGACAAAATATTAGGAAGCGGCAAGTCTAAGACTGCATTCTGACTGCGACATATCTGACCTAAGACGAGAAATCTAAATGGAAATCACACACTAAAAACAAGCACAAACACGCCAGTGAGCGTGGGCCCCGGGGCTGCGGTGTGGCTTCAGATCTGTTCTCGGTTTGTGTTCTGAATAATGCTACCTTGGCGTGAACCGCAATGACTCAGACAAATAAATTAGTCGCCAAGACAAAATAAATAAAGCGCACTGAGAACGAGCGCCTTTTTGAAGTAAAGAGCTGCTGTAAATCAAAACAGGTGCCACAGAGTAGCGATCGTGGCCTGTGCAGCTGTTCCTTTTAATGTTTCAGATGAAACGCAGTCACCACCTTCTACTTTCCTATATGCTGTATGAAGAAAATATCTTAAGACTAGTGAAAATCCCAGTAGTCAAAACGTTGTTAGAATGAGAAGCTCAAAACCTCACAGAACATGTAGATTTAAAAAACAGTTTTTAACAGTTCGTAGCTTTGGTTTGCTTGCATACTAATACAACACGGAGTGCATTTGCTGTAATGACCGTACAATACATCAGATATGTTTCAAGCTGCGCCGCTCTTCAGCTCTTCCTTGTTTAACCAAACTCCTAATCTTTGACACGTCGCGTAAACCCAGCCAAATGAAACCACGTCTAACGCCGATGTTATAAAAATAAGGATTTGATTGGTGTTAAATGTTATATGCAAAGGTTACAGAGCCTTCAGTAACCCTGAAACAAGGTGGTTGGGCTTGTGTGCATCAGATCGTGACCCGTGTTAATTAAACGAGTGGCAGGCGTGCGCCAACCAATAAGTACAACCGCCTTCTGAATGTGTGTGTTCGGCCTACTTGTAAAAAAAAAAATAAAAATGCAAAAGCACGTCGAGTTCTTGGAGCAGTATCAGGCAGGCAGTCAGAAAGAGGCTTTGCACGAGGGTATTAAGACCGCCCGTAGCAGGACGGGACGACAGAGGAAACAAGCTGCTTTGTGTGACGCAAACTGAGGCCTTACCTCCCAGAGATGTGAAATGACCTAAGAAGACTTCACTGCAGTTGCAGCAACAGCTGTAAAAAAAAAAAAAAAAGCTAAGCCTCAAAACTAACCTCCAAACATTATAGTCATAATACATAATTACAGTGATACTGTCAAATATAAAACACTAAAACAAGGGCTAGTATCTTATGAGTAAAAAGTGTGCCGGTTTGCAGGAGATCCACTGCTGAAGCTGCAGCCTGGAGGCGAGGCCTGGTCTCAGATCGGAGTCTCTTTGCCATTATTCACAGTCCAGCTCTTTGAGCTCTGAGGACGGACTCTCTCTGGATGGCAGGATATCGTAGTGGCAGGGGATGTGGCTGTTTTTTGGTAAGTCGTACGGATCCTGCCCAAACTTCCCATGGTTGTTGCCATCTCCAGCGGACTGGATGGTGCTTACAGTTGGCTCTGGAATCATAGAGAAATTACTTGGCATAGTATAAAGTATAAAGCTGTTCGTTTGAAGGACAAGTCCAACATTTTGGATGTCTCTACTTTGATATGAAGAAAGATTTATAAAAGTCATTATTTCCCTGAAAAGCCTTTGACGCAGAACTTTGAATTTCGGAACCCTCACGAGATGTAAAGCTGATTCCATTTTCAGCCGCTGTGAAGATACAGATTTGCCATTAGGTGGCGTTATCTGTAAGAAAATGTTTACATATTTAGCCATATCTCTGTGACTATTTGTCTAGCCTGCACAAAATGAAAACCAAACTGATTGTGGAATCACATATTTTAACGGTGCCACCCCAAATCCTTTGCGTGAGTTCAATAATGCAAAAACTACTTGACGCAGGGTTTTGAATTTCGGCACAGTAACAAACCCCCTTGAGGTCGGCAACCCATTAGATTTTCAGCCATTTTGAGAATGTGGATTGAACACTAGGTGGCGTTTTCTGTAAAATTACTTAATTTATCTCTGTAGCTATTTGCCCAGTCTGCACGAAGCGAAAACCAAACGGACTGAGGGATCGCACGCTTTCTTGGTGACACCACGTCATGTCTGCCACCATGATGTGATGCCCGGCTTTAACTGTGAAAGAGGGACTTTAACCCTGATGTGTATCTTTGGGACGTGCTGGAGAGGCGATCTGACTCTCCCACCATCAATACATGATCTTGGTGAAAAAACGAATGCACCTCTGGATGGCGATAAGTGCTGTGACAACGCGTGAGCTTTCCAAAATGATGCCGCAGTGAAAACGTGCCATCATCGAAGCTAAAGGCGGTCCAGCAGCATACAGGAGCATGTGACTTTTACCTCACAGTAGGGAACAGACACTGATAAGAAGCACATTAATGTTCCTTACCAACTTCATAGACATTCCGGTTACCGGTCAGGCTGCTGTTACTAATCTCTGCATAGGGTGAATCCCGTCTGGCCGGTGATTTCATTTCCACATAGCCACATTCTGTGTTTTTGGTTGTCAGCATCGGGGGGTCCTTTATTGTGGCGTATGGGTTTTCAGAGCTGTTTAGGGAACTGGAGCTGGCATGATAGGGTGTGCCCTTCATCAGATCTGTATAGCATGGGTGTAGGAGCCAGTGAGAGCTGTATACCAGCATTAAACTGAAGAGCAAGTATTTATGTGCAGGACCTACCTCTTAAAGATTTCCCCATGTAGCTCCTATCAACTCCATAGGCTCCTGACATGGAGAAAAAAATGAAAATAAAAAGGTCAGTCATTGAATGGTGAAGGAAAAACAATATGGGAGACTGTAATAAACATTGTAAATTAGGCTAAAAATGTGATATTGAGAACTGACGCCGTAGAAGAGCAAAAGTTTCTTAATTTCTCCCAATTTTAATGCTAATACAACCACTGTGCCAATAAACTTTTGTTAGACAGCTCCACCTACAGTGGGTACAGAAAGTCCACACACCCCTGTTAAAATAGCAGGTTTTTTTGGTGTAAAAAATGAGCCTTCTCGTCACCGCCTTCCAAACCTTTCTGACACTTGATTCGCTTCCAGTTAAAGCTAGAGGGGGGAGATGTGGGTTTAACGCAAATGATGAGCTCAGTATCAGGGAAAGATTCCGAGCCCTGAAGCCGACTGGTGTAAAGCAGAGATGAAGCGGCGAAAAACATGTCTGCCACACGTTGAAATGCAGGCGTTAGGGTGGTTCCAAAAAAATGCCGGCGGCTGTGCTGCAGGGGAGCTCCTGAAGGCCAAACCTCAGTTTGATGAGAGGGTGCTCGACCTCCCCTGGAAACTTCGGCATTAGTCAAAGGGCCAGATGGTGCGCCTGGGGACGAGTTCACTACGACTCTCTGTGGTTGCCCTGGCTGAGATTTCCTGAACTCCAGCATTGAGCAGGCTTCTTTCTGCATGGCAGCCTTCTACCAGAAGACTGAGTCAGCGCAGCTTCTACCTGCAGAGATGGCCCAGCAGGAGTCCTGCGCTTACGCTGCCTTCACTTTGTGCCTTTCATGGCATTTTTACATTTGAGACCTTTGCCCTGAATAAAATAATCAAGTTCTAAAACTTGAATACTGTCATCTTCCAAGATAGATAGATAGTTTCAAAGCTTTTTGCACCTTTAATGTGACCTCTGACCTGTACGAGTTAATTAAAAAAGAAAGAAATCTGTTAGGGGAAATATAAAAAATAGTAAATGTACAATAAGCTGGTTGCATAAGTGTGCACACCCTTAAACTAGAAGAAGCGGAGAAAATATGGAACCACAGTGACATTACTGAGAACTGGACGTCCCTCCAAAACTGATGAAAAGACAAGAAGAAAGCTGGTCAGGGAGGCTGCCAAGAGGCCTACAGCATCACTGAAGGAGCTGCAGGAATTTCTGCCAAGTACTGGTTATGTAGAACATGTGGCAACAATCTCCTGTATTCTCCACATATCTGGACTATGGGGTAGGGTCACGAGACAAAAGCCCAAAGAAAAACAGTCACGCCCAACTAAATTTGCAAAAAAATACACCAGGTCTTTCAAAAGCATGTAGGAAAATGTGTTATACTCTTTTAAGCCAAAGTTCCAAAAGGCATGTTTGGCACAAAAACAACACTGCACATCACCAGAAGACACCTACGGCAAAGCATGGTGGTGGCAGCATCATGCTCTGGGGTTGCTTTTCTCCAGCTTTGTCTGCAAGAAAGCTGAAGCTGAAGAACAGTTTCACCTTCCGGCCCCAAGCATACATCCACATCAACAGAAGAATGGTCCAGGCGGAGCCCAGCCCTAAATCCTACTGAAACTCTGTGGGCTGACCTGACGAGGGCTGCGCACAAGAGATGCCCTCACAATCTGACAGATTCCTTTTGCAAGGAAGCAAGTCAAAATGCGTCACACTGATAGACTCCTACCCAAAAAGATTTCATGCTGTAATTAAATCAAAAAGTGCTTCAAACAAAGTATTAGTATTAGGGTGTGCACGCTTATGCAACCAGCTTATTGTACATTTTTTATATTTCGTCACTCACAGATTTGCTTCCTTTTCAAATGAATTGTACAGGTTATAGGTCACGTCAAAGATGGAAAATGAGTTTTTGAAAACAAGGGGGTGTTTACTTTCTCAAAAAAACGATCTACACAGAAAGAACCAACTAGATTTACCTGAAAGACTCATCTTAGTCCAAACCTCTTATCAAAAACTGTTAACACAGTTCTACCTAGAGGCATTAACCAGATATGTTAACTCATGGCTGATGGCGCACACATTAACACCTTAATTTACAGAAATATATAACTGCACACGAGCTACACCACAATGTTTTTCGTTAGCCATTCAAGAGTGGTAAAAAGCATTATGAATGATAATGTTAGCATCGTAATTCATATTTTATACACATCATAAGCGATCATTGTCCCGTACTGTG
>VUQH01016242.1:0-12585 GCA_015106775.1 Etroplus canarensis | reverse complement strand
GCGGCACAGTGGCTCAGTGGTTAGCACTGAGCCAGCTGGAAACTAACTGAAACTAAACTGAATTCAAAACAAAAACTCAAAACAAAATAAAAGTCAATTAAGAAATACAAAACTATAATAACTCTGATTATTGATCTCCCAAGCAGTTCTATATCTTTGTTCTGAACATACATCTTTAAGATTTAGAATATGAGGAGATTGGGTAAAATTACAATATTGTTTTACATTCTTTTGATGTTCTTGTGTTTTAAGTGTCTTATAATTGGTATATTACTAAGGATTTTTCATTAAGTATGTACAGAAGCACATGTGCGTCTTCCTGTCGTGGTGCTTTGACATGTAGTGGATTTCATTTCAGCAGTTATTTTATTTGGCCACAGGAGGGCTCTGCTGACCACAGGATGGTTCAGTCTGGCCAAATTTGAGCTGATACATAGAGTGTAACCTGTATGTCACTATTTTCTTTAATGTTTAAGCTACAGATAGATTTAGTTTGACCAGACTATTTTAGTTTACTATTAGATAATAACTATATTTTTAGCATTAGATATTAGATAGATGGATATTAATATGATATAGATTAGTTATTATCCATTTTATAATTCTGTCCATTCATTCATTCATCTTCTGCTTGTGTGAATGTAATCTATCTATTATTATAACTTTGAAAATTATTTTGGGGTTTTTTCTGTTTCCTTAGAACCACACACACTCATATCCTCATTGACCCACACCCTGTATATACACTGGACACCCATGCAAATATCCTGTATTGCTTGACTGAGCCTCATTAAATTGTATTCGGGATTAAACTCTCTGTGCTCTACTCTCTGATCGGAATCCCTGTTCTTAAAGGAGTTGACAGCCAGCATCCCAGAGAGAACCCTCGTGATCACAGCCTTTGAAACAAGTTTGAGTGAAGGAATTTATTGCACAGTGTGGAGGTAAAAACAGCATTATCTCACTGAGATCAGTTCATTTTATGCATTACAATAGGTATCATTGTCATTCTTGATGTACTATAAGATGTCAGAAACACATTTTTTATTTTCTAATTTATTGGAAGTAGGATAAATATGAAGGCAGAATCAGTTTGAATCAGGATTTTGAAATGACACTTGATATAAAAAATTGACTCATCTTAGCACGAGCTTCTGAGCAGCATTATAGTGAGTTTCAACAGTAAAACTACAGTTTCCTTCTTCCAGACTTCTATAAGTGCCTTTCAGCTGCTCCCTTGTATTCTCCACCAAATGGTTGCCACAGCAGATTAATCCGCATTGGTAATTTGGCAGAGGTTTTACACCGGATGCCCTTCCTGACGCAACCCTCCATGGTGAGAGGGGCTTGTGTATAAGTAACCAAGATATTTATGAAAATCTCTTTGTAAACAAGTTAAGGAGCAGTGAAGGAATTCACAAGGATATGTAGAAATTAAAATAGCACTGTCTCACTGAGATCAGCTGATTTTGTGGTTTACACATTCATTTTACAAGTGATGAGCCCCTGGTTTTATTCCACATGGTTACACAAGCTCATCACATCACTTAAGGTCACATCAGGAAGGGCATCTGGCGTAAAACCTCAGCCAAATTATTGATGCAGACCCCTTGGGGAAACAAACAATTTTATTAAAATATAAGGGAGCAGCCAACTGATATTAAGTAAAGCTTTATTTTTTGCTGTAAGATGTTTAGAAAGAAATTTGCTCCTTAACTACTGTAAATACAGGAAATGTGAAAGATAAAACTGTTTTCAGTCAATTTGAATCAGGATTTTGAAATTATACACAATATGTGAAAATGGGCTCATCTCAGTGAGAAAAGCTCCTCAGTAGCATAGTACTGATCTTTGCATTATTTTTAAATGGTGAATAAAACTACAGTTTTCTCCTTCCAAACTCTTAAAGTTAGTCCAGATACACATGAGAAGTCTGTTTTAAGCTACATTGAGTGAAGAAATTCACTGGACAATTTAGAGGCCTTGTGTAGACAAAGCTTCTTAGAAATAAATGTGTATGCAAGAGACCAGAAGGGAAGCAAGGCAGAAGCAATACTGAAGGATTCAGGCTATTCTACCACAATGTAGATAGGAAGAAAAATGGAGTTGGGGTAATCTTGAAGATAGTGCTGGATGTGAAGAGAGAATCAGACAGAATCATCAGTTTGAAGCTGGAAATCAAAGGTGTGGTGCTGGATAGGTATGGTGTTAAGGAGACGAATGTGGAAGGACAGATGGTAGAAACTGCCAAGAAATGTATTTAATCTTAACCAGAAAAAAGAGAACCAAGGACATGAAGAAAGTAGGCAGTAGAGGGTGTGCTGAGAAGATGCAGAATATTAGTAAGGAGGAAGTCAGGGCAGCTGTGAAGAAAATTAAGAGTGGAAAGGTGGTTGGTCCAGGAGACACACCTGTGGAGGTATGCAGATGTCTGGAAGAGAGAGCAGCTGACGCTTTAACCAGATTGTTTAACACGATCTTGGAGAGTGAAGGGGTGCCTGAAAAGGGGAGGAGGAATGCACTAGAACAATGATGATGCAGAACTGTAGTAACGATATAGAAGCATAAATCAGTTTAGTCATGAAGTCATAAAGAGTTGTAAAAGCTAGGTTAAAAAGAGAGGTGAAGCTCAGTGAGCAGCAGTATGGTGTCATGCTAGGAAAGACTACTACAGAGGCAATGTTTACTTTTACTATGGATAGAGAAGTATAGAGGTGGTCAGAAGGAATTGTACTGTGTCTAGAGAAAGCATATGAGAGGGTGCCTAGAGAGGAACTGTGGTATTGTATGGGGTAGTCAGGGCATCTATGAGGACAGCAAGACAGTGATGAGGTGTGCGGTAGGAGTGGGAGATGGGTTTGGGGTGGGGGTGGGATTACATCAGGGATTGTCTCTGAGTCCCTTCTTGTTTGTAATGGTGATGGAAAGGTTGTCAGATGAGGTCTAGCAGGAGTCTCCATGGACTATGATGTTTGCAGACAACACTGATCTGTAGTGAGAGTGGGGAGCAGATGGAAGAGAGCCTGGAGATGTGGAGGTATGCATTAGAAGAAAAGGTCAACAGAAGCAAGACAGCTTCCTTCAAGAAAGAGGCAGGTGGAATGGTAAAGTTGCAAAGAGTAGATGTAGTGAAGGTGGATGAGTTTAAATACCTGGGATCAACTGTCAAAAGCAACAGACAGAGCACAAGAGAGGTGAAGTATAGGTAGGGTGGAGTGGGTGAAGATGAATGTCTGGGTGTGCTTTGTAACAGAAGGAAAACAGTAAGAGTGAAAGAGAAGGTTTACAAGATGGTAGTGAGACTTACATGACGTATGGTTTTAAGACAGTGGCACTGAAAAAAGCCACGAGGTGGAGCTGAAAGTGGCAGAGTTGAAGATACAGAGATTTTGGCTATAGGCAGGATGGACAGGATTAGAAATGAGGTTCAGGTTGAGGTGGTTTGGACATGTGCAGAGTAGATATATTGGGCAAAGAATGTTAAAGATGGAGCTGCCAGGGAGGCAGAAAAGAGGATGACCACAGAGAAGGTTCATGGATGTAGTGACTGAGGACATACAGAGGGTTGGCGGGACAGAAGAGGATGCATGGAATAGGCAGATGATCCTCTGTGGTTACACCTAAAGGGAGCAGCCAGAAGAAGAAGAAGATGAAGAAGGTTGGCTGCTGATGAGCCCTTTTGACAGGGTAACGGGTTTGTACTGTGAGCTTAAGTAGGTTTCTTTTGTTTGTGCACAGACTGATCAGCTGACATGTGCTGCTGCTGATCTGAGGTTTACTGTTTTTTGTGGATTTATCAACTACATTCTACAGTATATAAACATGAGTATATACAGTATATAAGCATATAGGTGTTACATGAGCCATCATCACTGCTTTCCAACCCTTAACCAGTATATCATGATTATGTTAATTCAAACTGATTACTCTAACCCAGTGGTTCTCAAACTGACTCAATGTGACCATGGATACGACCCTCTGCCCTGCACCAATCCAACAGAGTTCACATTGTAAACTGTACCACAATACACCAAACTACCCAGTTTAACCTGCACTTACACTGTCCAGTGTAAAATTCAAACATGTAAGTATTTTTATTATATTTATTTTGATTTTCAGTTTTTTGTAACATCACTCAATGAGCAGTCCTTGCCTTTCAGAATAATCTCTCATCCTCCCTTCTTGTCCTGTCCTTCCAGCTTCTTAGAGTGACGTTATTACGCAGTATTGCCATTTTTTTCCTTGGAAAATACAGCAATTGTACCTTTAACTAGCAGACACATTGTGCTACAAACTGCTCAGAAAGAGTTTGTGGTGTTGATAGTGGTTGGTTTCTTTGAAATGCTGAATTAATTTATTTGTATTTCTTTATTTTTAATCCCACCTCCCCTTTTCAGTAGAGTAGAGTAGGCCTGATGCTGCAGTGCCACCACTCAGACTTTATTCACTTAGTTACAACACTTTTAAGCCAATCATGCTTGTGGATGTCTAATCTCACGTTCTCATTTGTTGCATGATCAACTTAAAGCCTCAGACTGTTAGTTATTAATGAATGTCAGCATCATAACTTAAAAAATAACAGTTTGGATAAATCACTGAGGAGGTTAAAAAGTAGATCTGAAACTGTGTTGCCTGCTCCTCAGTAAGGAAAGTAGCTATTGGCAGTGCTAAATATTGCTAGAGGTCAAGAAATGACATCACTGTCTAATTTTCATAATTGGCTATTTGCATGTAATTGCATTAGACTGTAGAATGGATAAATAAGGTTGTGGGAGAGACAAAAAGTGAGTTAAAAACAATCTTATATATTTTTAGAGCTACAAATGAACTTCTAATAATTCTTGGTTTGTTTTTTTTTAAAATTATTTTTGCCATTGAAAGAGGCTATCACTTCTCAAAATAACGTCATGTCTTCAATGCTTTGTCTAGACTAGGGCTGTGCAGAGACCTCTAAAGGGGCAGGTGCTCAAAGAAAAAAATCTATACAGATGAGCACTATAGTTATTCATTTTTTATGATCTATAATTAAAAAAAATTCTTGTGAAAGGCCACAGGAAGGCCTGCTCCACAACAAAAAAATATTGCCAAAAGGGCCCTTTGGGGGTCAAGGGGTAAAAGTGGCAGGTGCTCCAGCCCCCTTTCCACTCTCCATAGCTGCCCTCACTTCCTTACTCATACTCTGTACTTTCTGATTCATTATCCTTCCTCTATCCATCCTCTCTCATTTCCTCATTCATCAGCTCCTTGAAATACTCCTTCCATCTTCTCAGACTCTTGACTCGTTAGAATATTTCCATCTATGCTTAATTGCCCAAATCTGCTGCACATCCTTTCCAGCTCAAGCCATGTGCAGCAAATTTGATACAAGTTCTTTTCTGCTCCCTTCGTGTTCAGGCTCTTATACAACTCAATATAAGCCTTTTCCTTTCTGTGTTACCTCTTTTTGCTATGCACCTAGCCTCTCAGTACTCCTGTTTATTCCATTTCCCTGACTAACCCAGTTTTTCTGTGCCAGCCGCTTCCTTTAATTATTTTCCTGTACTTCATTCCACCACCAAGTCTCCTTGTTTTCTTTTCTCTGTCCAGGATACACAAATACATTTCTTGGTAGTTTCCCTCACCACCTCAGCTTTGCTTTCCCAGTCATCTGGTAACTCTTCACTACCACCCAGAGTCTGTGTGAACTCCTGCCTGAACTCCATAAAACACTTTCAACCTTTTCTCACCTCCTCTTCTTGATTGACAAATTCCCTCTTCAGACTATGATCCCATGCTGCCTGGCTACATTCTCCCCTGACACCACCTTGCAGTCTCCTATCCCTTTCAGATTACGCCTTCAGCACAGGATATAGTCCATCTGCTTGCACCTTCCTGTGTTCTTGTAAGTCACACTTATGCTCCTCCCTCTTCATGACGTATGCATTCACCACAGCCATTTTGCTGAAAATCTCTCAAATATCACAAAATCTACCACCATCTGTTCTTTCACATACCTACCAAGCATCACAGCTTTGATTTCCAGCTTCAAACTCATTCTGTCTGACTCCATGTTCAGAAGACTTCCCATAATCTTCCTTAAAGATTTCTCCAACTCCATTTTCCTTCCCAGCTCCATCATGGTAGAATAGATTGAATCCATGTTATATACTCCCCCCCTTGTTTCCCTCGGACCTGGTCTCTTGCACAGACAATTCTTGCTGAGAATCTTGACCTCTACAGCGCCCAGTGAATTTCACCACTGAATGTAGCTTAAAATGGGTTTTGATAAATGTCTGGCTACTTTTAGGAGTTTGGAATCCTTTATTAATGCCAGGGGGAAGTTACATTGTGTTACAGTTATATACAAGTAAATATTAATTTGAAAGGCAGAAAATGAAGATTAGAGCAAACATACATGTCTGTATAAAGTGCAATATGCAACAGAAATAACTCCAAAGTTAAATACTACACACACACAAAATACATACAGGATGTGGCAATAAAAGACACTGGTCAAGGTGTCAGTGAGGAGTTCTAGAGTGATGTCCACAGGTAGGAATGATTTCCTGTGGCAGTCTGTGGTCCATCGTGGTGGAATGAGTCTGCTGCTGAACAGGTTCCTGTGCCTGTTCAGCATTTCATGGAGAGGATGTGAAGGATTGGAAGAGAAAAGTGTAATTTTATTCACCATTCCAGGAACTGTGCTGAAACTCTGTTTTTCAATTCAATTTTATTTATATAGCGCCAATTCACAAAAAAAAGTCACCTCGAGGCACTTCACACTGTAGGGTAAAGATAAAACAGTGTTAAAGGGAAAACTCCAATGATCCCCTATGAGCAAGCACTTGGCAACGGTGGGAAGGAAAAACTCCCTTTTAACAGGAAGAAACCTCCGGCAGATCCAGGCTCAGGGAGGGGCAGCCAACTGCCTCGACCGGTTGGGGGGTGAGGGGACAGAGAAGACAGAAGGGAGAGCAGGCTATGGGAGAGAGAAAACAACATTTAATGACATGCAGCAGTAACAAATAAATGTATGGGGAGTGAAAAGAGGTGGGTGGAGAAGAAATGCCCAGCACATCATAAGAAGCCCCCCAGCAGCCTAAACCTATTGCAGCATAACTAAGCCCCTTTTTGCCGAGTCCATTTTGAAGATACTGTGTGCAATTTCAAAATCCTGATTCTAAGTTATAACAGGTTTCTCCTTCACATTCCTTTTACTTACAGTAGTTCAGAAGCAGAAATGTGTTTCCAAACATCTTACTTGAAGAAATTACAGCAGCCCGAATGGATTTATCTTGTGGAGGAATTTGACCTCTTGACCTCTTCACTGCCGAGTGAATTCCTTCACTTACAGTAGCTTAAGATGGGCATCTCATACATACCTGGATTAGTTTAAGGAGTTTGAGGAAAATGTAGTTTCATTCACCATTCCAGGAATTGTGCTAAATTTTAGGATTCTGCTTACCAGAAGGCATTTTTGCTCAGACCAGTCCATTTGAAAACATGTAATTTCAAAATTCTGATTCAAAATGACAAGTTTGATCTATTCATGCATACATCTGTTTCTAAAAATCTTATTTTAAGAAACACTGTAGTATTCCTCAAACGGTAATTCAGATATACTCTCCCAGATTCCTTAAAGTATCCCAGCTATATGAAAACCTCTTTTTAAACAAGCTTTAGTGAATAAATTTATTGTGCAATGTGTAGTTAATAAAGATCAGTTGATTTTGTCCATTAGAATAAAGTAAAGCTATAAGCTGTAAGTTGTTTAGAAACAAATTTATGCTTTTGGTTCATTGTAAAAAGAAATATGAAGAGAAACTGTTTTCAGTGCATTTGAATCAGGATTAATAAAGTTACAATATGAGCTGATTTCAGTGAGAACAGCTTTAGAGTGCCATGAGTTTCAGCAGTATTCCTGGAATGGTGACTAAAGTACTTCCAAACTCCAATATATTGCCTAGATATTAAAAAAAAAAAAAGTTTGAATGAACACATTCACTGGGCGGTGTAGAGGACAAAAGACATAATCTCACTGAGATATGGATTACCATGGCTCAGGAGGTAGAGCAAGTCATCTTCCTACAGGAAAGTTGGCTGTTTGATCGCTGGCTTCTCCAGTCTACATAGACATAGCAGCCTAATGCAGGCCTAGCTCACTACTAAGCTACACTCTAGCAGAGACTTCTGGAGTCTGCAGGGCTTATAGCCCCTGATGATGACAACCAGCCACAGGTGTGCAGGCTCCATTCTGCCCAGAGCTTCATGCACCTGGAACTAAGCAGACTGATTAGTCCAGCCCAGCCCCAAAGAGAGAGAGAGAGAGAGAGTAAAGTGAAAGAGATAGAAAATAGTTCAAGCCCAGAGAGCAGGGGACCATGACAATATAGGCACCAGTCCATTTGCCATTTCCCATTAATTGACTTTGTGCTTTAGAATAAGCAAAGCTATAAGTCTTGCTGCAAGATGTTTAGAAACAAATTGCTGCTTCTAATTTAATTGAAATAGAATAAATATGAAGAGAAAACTTGTTTTGAATCAGTTTGAAGAAGGATTTTGAAATGGGGTTTTGAACATTTGCTTCAAAACACCATTTGCAGCAAAAGGTCCCCGGTTTGATTCCAGGTGGGGACACAAGCCCCTCTCATCATGGAGGGTTGGGTCAGGAAGGGCATCTGGTGTAAAACCTCTGACAAATTACCAATGCAAATTAATCTGCTGTGGCAACCCTTTGCTGGAGAATGCAAGGGAGCTGCCGAAAGGTACATTCAATCTAAAAAAAAAAATGGAATCAGTGAGAGCAGTTTCTGAGCAGCATTAAACTGAGTTTCAGTAGTATTCTTGGAATGATGACTAAAACTCTTCCAAACTCTAATATATAGTCAAGTTATGATTAAACACCACCTTTTAAACAAGTTTGAGTGAAGGAATTCCCTGTGCAGTATGGAGGTCGAAAACAGCTTTTATTTCAGATCAGTTTATTTTCTGCACGCTAAATTTCTTGATGTAAGGTGTTGGAAACACATTTTTGCTATTTTAACCGAAGGAATTTACTTGGCAGTGTAGCAGTAAAGAGCTCAAGTTGCTTCTGAGATCAGTTTATTTTGTGCATTAGAAAAATTAAAGTAATATTTCTTAAAGTAAGATGTTTAGAAACATGTCTAGGAAGTTTCCCTCTTTATATATTGCAGCCAGTAAAGTCTGTTCTCAATTATTTTACAGATGAAACACACCAAGTTGTTACAAAAAGTGACCAGCAGGCGTCGCACAGTTTCAAGGGTGTACAGGCAATTGTTGACGTTTCACATAAACAGAAACATGCAGATGTTGAAAACAAGCAGACATTGGGTTGGATAACGTTCAGAGAAAGTGCTGTTATGTAGTAACCCTGTGTGGGACAGCTTGTCCTGAGAGATGGCATCCTACTGTAGTTTTTAAATAGCATAGTTTACATTGAAAACAAACAAAAAATAAAGCAAACTGTTAAAAAACTTTAATAGTAAACTGCAACACTAAAATTATTTTGCAAATACAGCCACATTAATTTTTATCTAAG
Organism: Etroplus canarensis; assembly: GCA_015106775.1. NCBI lineage: Eukaryota > Metazoa > Chordata > Actinopteri > Cichliformes > Cichlidae > Etroplus > Etroplus canarensis. The sequence continues at coordinate 3,047 of VUQH01016242.1, read as the reverse complement.
CATAGTAAGTTACATCTTTGGCATGAATTGCTTAACTCTGACCACACAGAGATGGGATCCAAACTATCTATAACCTAGCAAGTATTGTAAGGTTAACCAGTGCAGAACCTCATTAATCTAAATGGAACTTTGACTCTGAACATACAGCAATGATATTCCTTTTAATTGCAATATATAAATAAATATGACGAAGTACCATTTTGTTGTACAGAATGGGATTTCTGAGAAGCAGGGCTGTGTTGTGGGTGATGTCTAATCACAGTGTGTTCATATACTGGATGCACAGTTATAAGTTGGTCAGCAGTGGGAATATTTTTTTCTGACTGACAGAGATACAACATGATTTAAGGTCTTAGTTCAGTACAGAGCACTGAATATGAAACTTGAACAAACTAGACTGAACAAGAATGAAAGAAATGTATACACTTTACAAGTAAATTTATAAAAGAAAAAAATTATCTTGAATCATTGTAAGTGTAAGGTGTAGGATAAAGCTTAATATTTAAGCCTTCATATTGTTTGAATTTGGTCATTCTGTTTACATAACACTGAAACAGGGAACAGATCCTGATCGTTGTTAGTGCCTATCAGCCAAACAACAGTTCAAAGTACCTAGCCTTCTTGGAGTCATTGGGTATGGTGCTCAAAGGTGCCCCAGTTGGGGACTCCATTGTCTTTCTGGGGAATTTCAAAACTCATCACTCTGGGCAAAGTACCTGGAGGGATGTGATTGGGAGGAACGGCATGCCAGATCTGAACCTGAGTGGTGTTTTGCCATTAGAATACTCAGTTCAATTCAATTTCAATTCAATGCAATTTCAGTTCAGTTCAATTTTATTTATATAGCGCCAATTCACAAAAAAAAGTCACCTCAAGGCACTTTACGCTGTAAGGTAAAGATCCTACAGCATCAGAGAAAACCCCAACAATCAGACGATCCCCTATGAGCAAGCACTCGGCGACTGTGAGAAGGAAGAACTCCCTTTTAACAGGAAGAGACCTCCAACAGAACCAGGCTCAGGGAGGGGCAGCCAACTGCCTCGACCGGTTGGGGATGAGGGGAGAAAGAAGAGAGAAAGGAGAGCAAAGAGAGACACAGACTATGGGAGAGAGAACACAACATTTAATGACATGCAGGAGTGGAAAATAAATGAATGGGGAGTTAAAAGAGGTGGGTGGAGAAGAAATATCCAGCACATCATAAGAAGTCCCCCAGCAGCCTAAACCTATTGCAGCATAACTAAGAGGAAAGTTTGAAGCCTGATCTTAAATGTAGAGAAGGTGTCTGTCTACTGAATAAAACTGGGAACTGGTTCCACAGGAGAGGGGCCTGATAGCTGAAGGCTCTGCCTCCCATTCTGCTTTTAAAAACTTTAGGAACCACAAGTAGGCCTGCACTCTGAGAGCAAAGACCTACAGTAATCATAGTTTGTCCATAACAAACACCATATTCAAGCATGTGCATGTGGCACCAGGCTATCCTAGGTTGCAGATTGATGATTGATTTTCACAGAGGGTTGGTATAAGGGAAGAGTACGCAAGGAATAGGGTGGAAGCAGATGATTCACTGTGGTGACCCCTAACTGGAGCAGCCGAAAGAAGAAGAAGAAGAAGCATCATTAGATCTGCGGGTGAAGAAAGGCCCAGAGCTGTCAGCCGATCACCACCTGGTGGTGAGTTGATTCACCTGGTCGGGAAGGATATTGGACAAACCTGGCATACCCAAACTGTAGTGCAGGTGTGTGTGGATCACATGGCAGAGGCTCCCGTCCATGAGATATTCAATTCCTACCTCTAGCAGAGCTGCAATGGCATTTGGAGGAAGGCTGGAGACACAGAGCCCGAATGAACCATGTTCCACATCTCAACTGCGGTACAGAATTGCAGCTGTAAGGTTGTTGGTGCCTGTCATGGCAGTAATCCCCAAAACAGATGGTGGAAACCAGAGGTGAAGGGAGCTGTTAAGCTGAAGAAGGAGTCCTATTGAGTTTGGCTTGCTTTTGGGAGTCTGGAGGCAACTGACAGGTACTGGCAGGCCAAGTGGAGAATAGCTCTGGCAGTAGCTGAAGCAAAATCTCAGGTGTAGGAAGAGTTTGATGAGACCATTGAGCAAGACTCTCAGTCAGCCTCAAAGTGATTCTGGTAAACTGTCAAGTGACTTAAGAGGGGTAAGTGGTTTCATGCTAACTGTATACAGTACATTGAGGATGAAGTGCTGCTGACTTTAACTGGGGATATAGACAAGTAGCAGAAGGAGTACTTCTCGGATTGCCTCAATATCACTGACATGCATTCTAACTTACTTTTTTAACTTGCTTTTTTATCTTACTTTTAGTGTTACCACAAAGTTAAAAATATCAAATAAGCACACTGGATTGTAGCTGCTGCAGTATTGCAATAACAACCATTGTACTGTATTATCATATTATAGTTTTTGGTAAATAAAAAAAAGCCAGTGTACTCCTAGTGCTGGTCCCAAGCCCAGGTAAATGGTGAGGGTTGTATCAGGAAGGGCATCCAGCATAAAATCTTTGCCAAATCATCATTCATAATACAACTCCCCTACCGGTTAACAATGACTGCCTACGGTGTCATTAGCCAACAGGGTGCCAGTGGAAACTATGCTACTTTTGGTCAAAGACCAAGGAGGGGGAGAGGGGGAAAGCGTGTTAGGAGGCAGAGAAAGAGAAGGAAAGGTAGGAGGGTGGAGGTGAGAGTAGGGACTTTAAATGTAGGGACTATGACTGGTAAAGGGAGAGAGCTGCTGATATGATGGAGAGAAGGAAGGTAGATATATTGTGTGTGCAAGAAACCAGGTAGAGGGGAAGCAAGACCAGGACCATCGGAGGTGGATTCAAACTGTTCTACCATGGTGTAGGTAGGAAGAGAAATGGAGTAGGGGTCATCTTGAAGGAAGAGTATGTGAAGAGTGTTCTGGAGGTGAAAAGAGTGTCAGACAGAATGATTACTTTGAAGCTGGAAACTGAAGGTGTGATGCTGAATGTTGTTAGTGCATATGCCCCACAAGTTGGATGCAAGTTCGAAGA